>ML355895.1:0-10236 GCA_005239505.1 Nicotiana paniculata | reverse complement strand
AATTCTACTACGGACCTCCAAATCACAATTTGGACGCAATCCTAAGTCCAAAAATCACCCAACGGAGCAAACAGAACCATCAAAAACCCAATCTGAGGTCAAATACTAAAAAGTCAAACTTGGTCAAACCTTTCAAATTAAAATCTTCTCGCTCAGAATCATTCTTCCAAATCAATTCTGAATAACTGAAAACCAAAACCGATAATTTACATAAGTCATAATACATCATATGGAGCTACGTATGCCTGAAAACTATCGAGCAAAGCGAAATTGCTCAGATCGGCCGGTCGGGTCATTACATCCTCCCCCACTTAAACATACGTCCTCGAACGTGCCCAGAGTTTTTCTCAAAGCCATCAAACTGCAGTGTAACCTTACCATGCTCATACCCGGGGGTGATCCCACGTCACCCTATCCCATATAGGTCTGATAACAAAACATGACTAAAATTTCTTAATCTAACCTAGCCCGTAACTATTACAATCCAATTCCAACATCCAAAATTTTCTGTAAGATCAGAATCTCGCATCTACACACTGTATAAGTTTGAACAAGTTGTATCAAGCCATATCCGTAACCCAATATGTAATCACATGATATACCAAAACTCAAATACTCATAACGATAATTCCTAATCACAGTAGCTGCTCAAAACAACCCAATGCCAGTAATAAACCTCTTATCAAATAATGCCTCGTTCTAACACCTTCATATACTGCCAATGATGAAAGAAACACGCAGAAACTCATAACCATTCGTCAGATCAACAAGTCATGGAGTTCCCTCTCCTTCGGCAAGGACTATAGCAAATTTATAAGCGACTTTCAATATTATTCTTCCAACCATGCTGTATTCAATTGCGATAGTATTCATTCTAGGTTCAATGACCCCATCTCATCCAACACAACGACTCTAGTGACATGACACCTCAATATAATCTAAAGCCTCAACTTGTGCAATCCGTGCACCAATAAGAAACATTCCAAATGTACTCAATCATGGAAAATGACTCAGACGAGAGAACTGTCTCGCAAGCTCAACAGGTATCGCCACAACGCAATGCTAAGAACCTATCACACACCGTATAACCAAAACACACGAATCTAACAGAAAGGATCATGTCTCAACATAACTCCGCTACAATGCGTGACCCATCCAAACATTGGTTCATATTATATACCTCGAACCACCTTACTCAAAATCAATAACCACGCAAAATTTGACATCAAGCACCCAAAGTGCATTACCATAACCATGGAGAAGAAAATGACACAACGCCACACAAAACCCGAAAGAGGATAATCAATACGCCATCAACTAAGCAATACTCAATACTCTTCTCGCTCAAATTCTACTATAAGACCCCAACAGGACCGCACCATATGTGCATACAACCAACGAATTACATCTCCTCGTAGCATACAAGAGTAACTCATAGAAAATTTTAGAACACGAATAAGCTCAACAACAACCGAATGGCACATCCCTCAGCAATAGCAGTATGGACCCGACCAATGGACCTCCAAATCAACTCTAGTCATCCACAAATAGATAAATAACCCTCCGAAAGTCCACAATGACTGAATCATTACACATACTTTCATCTGGCTGGCTTCGGCCACAACTTCACAGTTCATAACCATGAAATAATATACTCATGAGAACTCCCAGACTCCAAATCAATAGAGCACACGAATCACCATATTCGATCCCAACTCCACCGCCCGAATATCTAACATATCTCTCATACACGATCATCCTGCGAGGAATACTTCTAAAATTCTTTCGTGCCATATAGTTAAATTTGACTATCAGCAATCGATCAACTAGGAGAGTGCCGCAATATCAATGAAGTATCCATAAATCAAAACACATTGCCCCTTCTGAAATGTATATTGTCATCAAGACATACCAAATAGTAATGTCATTTACCTAGTCATCTGAAACCGTCCATGCTGCCTAAGAATTTATATCCTTCCTTTAAAAACCGAATCGTGACCTTGCACATTCCAATCTCGATCCCATACAACACACCGCATATACCATGCCATCATATGAAAAATACAGAACTTAATAATCCACTCCGAGTCACAAGCAACTACATACTCAATTAGCCAAGAACTTTCTATTTAATTTCATCCGGAGAAAATCACTATTCATAACATGATCCTCATGCCAGTAGGAAATATACTCCTCGAACCGTGGTAGAAACTATTGGGATCTCTTCGAAACCCATTTTCACATAATTAATCCATCAGAACTAAATATCTCTAACTCAACTAAGCCACGCAAGTCAACAAAAATCTAAGAGCATTGCCACGAAACACTTGTAGAAACCCACATATTTCTCCGAGTTCCTTCGGAATTACCTTTAAATTGATACTTCTCCTCGCTATAATATCACAATCCTCAACCAAGACTCACTACACGAGACCCTAGCATATAACCACACTGCCCTAAGGCTCAAAAGCCGCTGAATGCTCTCTTAAGCACCCCAAAAGTACCACAACCGAGATACCCATTCTGAAGAGACCTTCTGTGAGTTTAAAGCTATTCATCTTACCCCCCTGATACTTAATGTAAAATCAAAAATGTTATAGAAATATTGCGAGTCTCGACACCATCCAATGTATTTCTCAGCTTCTAGCCATAAACAAATCTGCAACATTCTCAATTGCCACGTATAAATATTGAATTCATTAGAACTATTCTCGAGAGTCATCCACTCTACTCGAATCTCAATAGCACCGCTCAAACGGACCGAACGACCTGTGCCCCATTTGCACCCCAACACCCTAAGAAGTAAGTCACACCTCTAAGCAACCGAGAAAATTTCTACTCCATGAACACTACATCATTCACGAATAACCATTGAATCATTCCATGATTTCCATATATCCATAGAGTGTAATACAACCTGTATCCAGAAATTCCCTTACTCAAGTCATCCTCGATCTCAACCTCTGCAAGTCATAACTGATTCACCAGTATACCTCAAACTGAAACCAATACGACACATAACCGTGCAATAAACTCGTCGATAACAGACTCCCCCACTTGGCTCAAAGCCAAGGGATAAAGCATTTGATAACTTACAATACCCATACCTTGTTGCTGCCAAAATCCTGCACTAAAACTCAACTAAACCCTCCATAAGCTCATGTAACACAAACCATATAATACTTCAAATCGCAAAAAGATAACCCACTGGTGGAAAAGAAAGCCTTCACCCAACGTCGTAAAATCACACATCCGTAGTTTACCTCGCAGGCTATAACCCATCTGCTTTGCCTCAAACTAACATCTCTTTATACCCTTTCACAGCAAAACTACTACACAATTACTTAATCTTTCTGAGTCTGAACTCACCAACAAGACATGAGAACCTAATTCGTTTCACAACTCAACGACATTAAAAATCCTCCAATATACTAATAACTCGAGGCTATACGTCAAATCAAGATGGAAATCAAGCACCCAATAGTTCTTTCTACACCTCAATCAAACCTTTCTCATCATATTCAAACCACATGAACACATCTCGCATTCACATCATACTCATCACGTAGCCATCCATCCACAAATTTCACTAATTGGGACACTACCAGACATATAAATCCAAAAGCACGTGCTCACACAATCCACACCTCTGTGCTCAAGCTACAGTCAAAATCCAGCCTCAAGTCCTCTAGACTAGCTCGTCATCAACACACAGAAATCACATCCGCACCTCATCCAGGGAATCACAAGCCGTTGATGCATAGTCCTCACAGTCACTCAGTCCTCCCAATCTTTCATCACTCGGCACTCACACTCAATAGGTACCTGAGCTCACTGGAGGTGTGTACAGACTCTGAAGGGGCTCCTTCAGCCCAAGCGCTATAACAAGCCAATCATGGCATAAATCAGTAAAACATGTTGCGGCATGCAGCCCGATCCCATAAACATCCACACCATCAGGCCATCGGCCTCACTCAGTTATCGATCTCTCCAATCTCTTGGGCTCTCAATGTCATGAAAATAAGCCCAAAAATAATGATGTGATGTATCAATAAATGGTAATAGAGACTGATATATGATATGAATATGAGTGCGTATGACTAAATTTGTAATACAATGAAAGCAGATAGCTCAACAACAGAAACGACCTCAGTGGTTCCCAACAGGATAAACATGTAGCCTAGACATGGATTCTAACATGGATCACAGCTCAATAGCTCTAGTACATAGAGATTTCATTGTTACAGATAGGGTCAGTTAACTACACACCACCACAGAAGTAACAGAGTCACAATTCATATGGTGCACGCCCACACGCCCGTAACCTAGCATGTGCGTCTCCTCAACACCCACATAACACATAATTCAGGGTTTCATACCCTCAACACTAAGTTTAGAAGAGTTACTTACCTCGAACAAACAAAATACAATACCGAGCAAGCCAAGCAATGCTCTAAAAATGCCATCTCACGCATCCCGGCCTCCGAATGGCTCGAAACTAACCAAAAACAACTCAAATACATCAAACAATGCTAAAGGAACAAATCCCAATCGAAAAAGGTTGTCTCTTTAATCAAAAGCCCAAAATCAGCCTAAAAGACCAACCCTAGCCTGCACCTCGGAACCTGTAAAAACTCACAAAATCATATAACCCATTCAATTATGAGTCCAACCATACTAATTTCATCCAATTCTGACCCCGAATCGATGTTCAAAACTCAGTTACTCACTTTAGAAAGGTTTTTGATAAAAATCCCCAATTCTCCAATCAAAATATGGATTAAATCAAAAATGAACTTCTGTGATCATATTGAAATACAAAAATTGTAGATAGATACTGACCCCCATGAAAATATGAGAAGAACTCCGCGAAAATCACATAAATCGGAGCTCTAAAACTTAAGATATGCTCAAAATACCAAAACAACGCAGTCTGATTTTTTTATACACAGGGATTTTCACTTTTGCGATAAAAACTCCACATCTGCACATTTTTTGTCATTTCCGCTTTTACGGACTATTTTTCGCACTCGTGGGGCCGTAGATGCGGACCCAACTTCGCATCTGCGAAAACACCAGCACCAGTTCCCTTCTCCGACACTAAAATGAGCATAACTCCCCCATACGATGTCCAAATTCGACGATTCTTTTTGCTATGACTCCATAATTACGATACAGATATAATGCTTCAACAAAAAAAATTGGATCTTATTTGCATAATGTGGCATCATTTATGCTTGAAGAAACGACGTCGAAACATCAAAAACGAGCGCAACACAACCCAAACCTATTTGACACTCACCCGAGCCCCTTGGGACCCCATTCGAACATACCAAAAAGTACCATATCATAACACGGACCCAATTGAAGCCCCAAAACACACATAACAACATCGAAACGGCGAATCACACCTCAATTCGAAATCAATGAATTTGAAACTTCAAACTTCAAACTTCCACAACCGATGCTGAAACCTATCAAATCACGTATGATTGACCTCAAATTGCACACATGTCACATTTGACATTACGGACCAGCTCCAAATTCCAGATTCAGAATCCGACCCCGATATCAAAAAGTCTACTCCCAGTCAAACTTCTCAAAATTCCAACTTTCGTCATTTCAAGCCAAATTCTACTACGGACCTCTAAATCACTGTCCGGACGCAGGCCTAAGTCCAAAATCACCCAACGGAGCTAACGGAACCATCAAAAATCCAATCTAAGTTAAAATACAAAAAAGTCAAACTTGGTCAAACCTTTCAAATTAAAATCTTCTAAGTGGGAATCATTCTTCCAAATCAATTCTGAATAACCTGAAAACCAAAACCGAAGATTCACATAAGTCATAATAAATCATACGGAGCTACTCATGCCCAAAAACTATCGAGCAAAGTGCAATTGCTCAGAACGAGCGATCGACTCATTACAACCTGCAATAGAGAATAAGGTTTTGATCTTGAAAATTAGCAACGGCGACGAGTTTCAGCTAGAAGAATCCATCAGAATTGGGTCTATAACAATCAAGAACATGGTAGAAGATTTATTGTGCATCCAACATCGTATCACTACCCAATGTTGACACTAAAGACCTAGTCAAAATCATCGAGTACCTCAAGAAGCATGCAGAAATCTCAGGTTCAGACGAAGAAGAAGAAGAAGAAGAAGAAGAAGAAATCAAGAAATCCAAATCAAGGAATTCGATAAGGAATTCGTTAATGTTAAGATACAAAAACTCTTCAATATCATATTGGCTGCGAATTTCCTTGACATTAAGACTTTGCTCAATCTTTGTGCTCAGGATATTGTAGAAAAGATCAAGAACAAGTTGCACGTGGTGTTCGAAAAATTTTCAACGTTGAATGTGATTACACTAAAGAGGAAGAAGATGTCGTTCAAAAAGAAAATGAATGGGCCTTTGAAGGAGAAGAGTTCGATGAATCCCTTGACTAGACTTAATTATGTCTTTGTTAATGTAATCTTTATGGTTTTTTGTTTATGTTTTAATATGTTAGGTGTTATATATATATATATATATATATATATATATATATATATATATACATATATATATATATATATATATATATACATATATATATATATATATAGTTATTAGAAAACTCACTACCTATGAATTTAATACTTCGTTGTATTTTGCATTAGTTATGAATTTTCATTTATTGTGTCTCAAAATAAAAAGGTCAAGGACAAGTCAATATATATATATGTACAAGCGTATATCTTAATGCAGTGATTGACAATCTGTTGGGGTTCTGAAGCATAAGGTGATGCGTCCCTTTCACGACTCAAACAATCAGTACACTTTCCAGCTCTCTCTATTTGCTTGTACTGTCGGTTGTTCGCCTTCAGTTAGATGTAGAAGTAGGTGTCATCGTCCACACACTTGTCTAACTAACTGTGAAAGTACATATGAGTCTCCAAGGAGCATATCTTAGTGGAGTACTGTTTTTCAAAGGTTAACTGTTGTTGTTTATTATAATGATTTACCAATAGTTATATTACAAGTTACCTGATTGGGTAAGTATATTATACACGGTGTATAGAATTTAAAGTAGTCGTTGAAAAATCTCATTTATTGTTACTTCACATCAATTCATTAAAAGGAAACTTACTTGATGTCCATAATAAACTAGTTGTTGGTGGCCTTTAATGAAAGATATATGCTAAAATCTTTTCACAAATAAAATAACAAAATTCAAGAAAAGCTAAATGTGTATATCCCGAAATAACTAGCTAGTTTGGGTGGTAAAACTTTTGTAAAAGAAATGGATGCTTAAGTACTCATTTCACCTGTAATGATGGGTTACGTACGTCGCCAATTAAAATTTTTATAAAAGAAAAATTTTCAATGTTAGAATGTGATTATACTTAAGAGGAAGAAGTGTGACGACCCAAAGGGTCATCACCTATTTTATTACCCATCTCGCACTTCCGAGGCCTTGAAAACCTCATTTATAGTCGCCTCGATTTGCGTGCACTGTATGGGCGCGTAGCCGGAAAGCTTCAATATGAAATTCTATGAAAAATGCTAAGATTTGGTATTAAAATGAGTAAATTTGACTCCGGTCAATATTTTGAGTAAACGGACCCGGACCCGCAATTTGACGGTCCCGGAGGGTCCGTAGGAAAATATAGGACTTGGGCGTATGCCCGGGATCAAATTCCGAGGTCCCACGCCCGAGAAATGAATTTTTGAGTAAAATTATTTTTCTGAAATTTATAAAGAAAAGTGAAATGAAAATTTGCTAGAATATGTTAGTATCGGGCTCGTATTTTGGTTTCGGCACCCGGTACAGGTCTTATATGTGGTTTGAGATATTTCTGTGAAGTTTGGTTGAAATTGGACGTCGTTTGACGTGTTTCATACTTACAACTCTAAATTTGAAAGTTTATGAAGTTTGAAGAAAAAAAACTAGTGATTTTGAGGTTTGATTCGTTGTTTTTTGATGTTATATTGGCGATTTGATCGCACGGTTAAGTTCGTAGGATGTTGTTGAATTAGTGCATGTGATTTGTTAGGAGCCTCGAGGGCTCGGGAGTGTTTCGGAGGTGTCTCGGAGTGATTTTGAACTTAGGAAATTTGCTGGTTTTTCCTTCAGCTGTTGCAGGTCCATTTGTTCTTCACGATCGTGAAGCCTCTTCCGCATTCGAGAAGCTTTAAGTTTTCCTTCATCGCATTCGCGTCCATTCCCTCGCGATCGCATAGGGTTATTTGATCCTGTGGGCTTAGCCCTCTTTTCCTCTTCACATTCACGTACAGTTGACCGCGATCGCGTAGCTTTACAGGTCTCCTTCACCGCGTTCGTGTGATGTCCCACGCGTTCGCGTAAGTCAACTTCTGGACCACAGTTTTTTTTTCTCTTCGCGATCGCGTCCTCCCTTCCACGATCGCGATGGTCTGTCCAGGCTACCCTTCGCAAACGCGACCTCCCTTCCGCGATCACGAAGGGCAATTTTTCCCAGTGGTATATAAATATTTCCAGAACCAGTAGCTACGGGATTTTTATAGAAAATAACAAACTTCTTCTTCTCCAAAGCCCTTAGGAATCCATTGAAGCCATCCCTCATCAAAACTTCTTGGGTTAGTAAATTTTAACTCGTTTCCTTCATTTTTCATCCATATCTAGTGAATTCCTAAGCCTAAAACATGCAAATTAGAGTAGAAAATTGGAATTTGGGTAGAGTTAGGCCCTTTTGAATTTTCTTGATTTTTTTTTTTTAAGCAATACACTAGGCAGGAGCCTAGGGCTAGTTTTATTAATACTAAAAAGCTAAAAAGAACCACATAGGAAGAGTACAAATAAGGGGGACAATAGCACCAGTAATGTTGCCTCTATGCCTTGGCTACATAATCACTCCTCNCTGTGATGATATTACATAGAACTATGCTAATGTGATGGTAGAATAAGAAAATGTAAGAAAAACAATACTGCTCCCTCTTCTCTAATGTTGTGAAATCTTCAATTTGTAGACTCTTGAAGTCTTCCTCATCCCTTTTCAAAATGTCTTCAAACTTCATGCTTTCTTCTTTGAACGATTGGACTTTGTAGACGTAGTTTGGATGGCCTGCTTTTGTTTGGCAACTCTCATCGGGAGTCGCCTTATGTTTGCATCTTCATGTACCCTTCCATCCCAACTTTTGTCCCTTGTATGATATTTCTTGCGTTGTCCACTATGCATTGGTGATAGATCACCTTTTCTTGATGCCTCTGCCCGACACTGTTGTAACATTGTATCTTCTTCACCTTTTTCATAAATATCTCTCTCCAAATTTAAAGGAACCAATGCATCGAGCGTTTTTTTTCCTCTATCGAAATAGCTAGTATCCTTTCATCCTGTTGATGATGTCCAGTAGCTGCTACAGCTCCTGGATTCTGCTGTCCAGAATTAACACCAGCTGAAGCCATTGAATGTTGCTGCTGCTGCCCAGGTATTGCCTCCACAATCGACCTAGCTTTAGTGTTATTTGTACTTCCACCTTGCTGCTTAGAATTGGAGTTGAAGTCTGGAGTTTTCACATTTGGACAAGTTGGTGAAACTACCTCATCACCACTACATCTCTCACTATCAGAAAAATCCTCTACAAAATCAACCCCCAAGTCTTCTTCATCATCATATTCACGTTGATCATCCCATATCTTAGAGTTACTTACCATCTCCCTCACATTTGCTTTAATGATATCATTATTGTTTCCTATGGATAACACCATCTGTCCATGATCACCACCATGCTCACCACAAGTCTCAAACGACTGTGATGGTACTTCAAATACGGATGTATTTAAAGTAACCAATGGGTGATTAACTATATTATTGACCATCATTGCATTCTGGGCTTCTCTAATAATTTGTTCCACATGAGGGCTTGAGAATTGCAGTGTTGGGATATTTGGACTATGTGCTTGCTTGCCCAGATTTTTGTCCACCAGTTTATTCTTTGTGGCATTTAGTCGAGCAGCACTTTCCTTAGTTAAATTATCATTGTCCGTCCTTTCCTTGTCGTTGCTTGGGCATAGTACCACCTCCTTAGATAACACATTATCGCTTAGACCAGTTGCATCACCTCCAAACTCGCTATCAGCTGCAAGAATCTTGAAGAAATTTGTGTTGGCCACGATGTTAGTATCATTTGATCGAACACCTTGAGTCTTTTTTTTTTTGGTGAGAGCCCGTTCTTTGTGGGAGATTTTCTGGGGGTACCACGTTCCAATCT
>ML355894.1:0-22504 GCA_005239505.1 Nicotiana paniculata | reverse complement strand
TATATATATATATATATATATATATATATATATATATATATATTTATAAGAAGAAATAAATTTTGAAACAATCAAGGTGCGAATTATCCTTATTTTGGTGAGAAGATTGATTCATTTTATTACCAAACAATGTATTACTAGCTATGCTGAGTATAACTAGAACTTATTTGACTGACTATACGTAGCATACTTAAACTTATTTGGTTTCGTTGAAAGAATATGTGCGATTAATGGAAGTGCTTTTACATATTGTAATTGTATTTTTAATTGATGGCCAAATGACTTCCATACTCTTAAATTAAGGTAAATAATTCGTTGTCGAGACTAAAACCAATTAAGATAGTAATCTTTTTAATATTAAACAAAGTCGTGCCTAGTAGAGTTTCACTTATGGGTGTGTTGCGCCACCACTATTTTAATTAAGAGGCTATAGGGCATTTAGAAAATATTACCCTTCTTTTCTTTCCAGATCGTACCATAGAGCTAAGTTGTAAGAAGTCAATAGAAAGTTTCCATCGAATTTTGTATGCACTAGAGGTGTAGGTATCACAATAGAGATTTAAGGCGTAATGTGAAAGGGAGGTTATGAAAGCGACAGAAGATACGATGCGAGATTGGAAAGTAAGTAGGTAAAGTAAAGGAAAAGAAGATATGAGATACTCAAGTACAAAAGGTTGTGAATAGTCCAGAGCTCAAATAGAGGTTGGCTTTTAGTTTACTATACATAGGAGACCCTAGAGAAAGTTTTAACAATCTCAAAGAATTAACATTTGAGGACCAATGTTTCTAAAGGGGGGAAGGATGTTACATCCCGTACTTTTCTAAAGAGGATTTGTGACCATAAGACCCCGTAAGTTTAACAACTTCGATACCGTTAGATACATTTTGATATGGTATTTATATTGAGTGGAACATTTTTGTAGAAAGTGTAAAAATATAATTTTATATAGTTATTAATATTACTATTTTTGAATATATTTTAAATTATACACAATAAATATAAGGATTTTTTTTTTAGATGTTATTTTAAGACGGATGAGTCTGAACAGATGATGACATCTTTTTCATTTCAGTAGTTTTAGTTCACGAATTGCTAAAATATACATATTCTTATTTCATATTTTATCTCGAATAAGATATATATATTTATAAGAAGAAACAAATTTAGAAACAATCTAGGTACGAATTATCTTGATTTTGGTGAGAAGATTGATTCTTTTTATTACCAAACAATGTACTACTAGCTATGCTGAGTATAACTAGAACTTATTTGACTGACTATACGTAACATAATTAAACTTATATGGTTTCGTTGAAAGAATATTCGTGATTAATGGAAATACTTTTACATATTGTAATTGTATTCTTAATTGATGGCCAAATAACTTCCATACTCTTAAATTAAGGTAAATAATTCGTTGTCGAGACTAAAAGAAATTAAGATAGTGATCTTTCTAATATTAAACAAAGTCGTGCCTAATAGAGTCTCACTTATGGGTGTGTTGCCACATTTATAATTGAGAGGCTATAGGACATTTAGGAAATATTAACCCTTCTTTTGTTTTCAGATCGTACCATAGAGATAAGTTGTAAGAAGTCAATATAAAGTTTCCACCGAATTTTGTACTCACTAGAGGTGCAGGTATCACAATAGAGCTTTAAGGCGTAATGTGAAAGGGGTTATGAAAACGACAGAAGATACGATGTGAGATTGAAAAGTAAGTTAGGTAAAGTAAAGGAGAAGAATATAGGAGATACTCAAGTACAAAAGGTTGTGAATAGTCCAGAGCTCAGATAGAGGTTGGATTTTAGTTTACTATACATGGAGACCCTAGCGAAAGTTTTGAATATCTCAAAGAATTAACATTCGAGGACAAATATTTCTAAAGAGGGGAAGGATGTTATATCCCATACTTTTCTAAAGAGGATTTGTGACCATAAGACCCCGTAAGTTTAAGAACTTTGATACCGTTAAATATTTTGATATGGTATTTATATTGAGTGGAATATTGTTGTATAAACTTTAAAAATATGATTTTATATAGTTATTATTATTACTATTTTCGAATATATTTTAAATTATACACAATAAATATAAGGATATTTTTTTAGATGTTATTTTAAGACAGATGAGTTGAACAGATGATGACATCTTTTTCATTTCAGTANATATATATATATATATATATATATATATATATATATATATATATATATATATATATATATATATATATATATATATATATATATATTATCTACGCACAAAGTTGACGTTGAATTACTTTATTTATATATTTCAAAGGTATTTTAGTAACAGTGCTTTGCAAACTAAAGTTTTTATTAGATCCAACAAAAGAATTAAACTTGTATATTATATCAACGTCTCTTCAGTTTTGGAGAAAAAAGAAAACAATTTGCAAGTTTAATTTTGTTCAAACAAGTGTTTGATGCTATAAAAATTACAGTAAGAACTTTCATTATTTTACTCCAAACTAGTGATTAATATAATATTAAGATTAAAACAATTCCTTATTATTTTGACAAGATAGTGATGCTAACTCAATTATATATGAAAGTAGCCACCTTACAGGAAGGGGTGTCACTGTCACGGGAAAATACACTGTGTAGTTAGGTAAAAATAAATAAATGAATTATATGTATTTTTTTCATGGATGTTTTAATAAAAATAAATAGTGTATATATTTATTTTATATGATACCATATGACCATGATAGTAAGTTATATAAAGTATGTTAAAAGTAAGTAGTGTTTCACGTAATTCGAGATAATTTCTAATTATGCGGGTAATCAATTAATTATCGGGTAACGGGACATTACCTAGTTAATTATTAAAAAAAATTAGATAAGATTAACTCTCCCCCCCCCAAAAGAAAGATGACGTGGCAGCACTAGCTAACTATCACGACCCAAAATCCATAAGGTCGTGATGGTATCGGACACCACCGTCAGGCAAGCCAATCTTTAGTTGAAATAGATTCCTGTTTTAACATTTTTGAAATCATTATCTTTAACTTGTTACATAATAACTAAACAAAATCCGTTAAGTAAATACAATGATTTTAATATTCTATTTTTTATAAAATACATCCCATACACATCCTAGAACCCGGTGTCACAAGTACATGAGCAATTTCTAAGAATTTTACAATTTCTACTAAGCTTGTCCGAAATACAAGTGGACAAGAAAATTAAAATAATGTAATACAATACGAGGGAGACTCCGTCAACTGCGGATCGCCTCCGGATGATGTAGCACGCCTAAGTCTCAAAACCAGCCACATCGCTATGAAGGTACATGTGCAATTAAAATACACAGCAAGTGCAGCATGAGTACGAAAATAACGTGTACTCAGTAAGTCGCTCGCCTAACCTCAGAGAGGTAGTGACGAGATGTCGAATTAGACACTTGCTAGAGGTTAATTTAGTATATTCAAGTATGACAGNATCAACATGGGTGATTTAATCAAATAACAAATAATCAACGGGAAGGAACAACTTCTTCCAAAATTTTAATAACTTTAAATCTCTGTCATTTCAGTTGAAAACTTAAAATTCCAGGCCAGTAATCAGGCAAAATCACAGCAAATACGCAGTAAATATCATGCGCAACAATGCCGAGGGTCGAACGGCGCGGACCAACAATAATAAACTATGCACTGCCGAAGGGTTGAACGGCTCGAACTATAGTTGCATCTATTTTTTCCCGCTCGCGAATCATACCTACGACTCAGGTGCTCATATGTACACATATTCACATAATAAATCCGCATTTTTATCAAGACAATAGTTACTCCGGAAAGTGGTAAAATTCTTCTTAAAGGAACATGAAAAATAGCTTTTAAATTTTTGTTTTGAAACTCATTTGCCAAGTTTAATAATATTCAATAATATAACCTTATCAGGTATACAATTATCCACGGAGGAATCAATTCTCTTTCTAAATAATTATGAAAGGTACACTCTAGTCTTCTTAGGAAATCAATTACCGATTCAATAGCATTTACAACCCAATATTAGTGGCAGGATCACATGTACAACACGTAAGGAATGCTAGTGGGTCCTAGTCTACCCGGACATGGCATAATAGTAGCTACGCACGGACTCTCTTCATCTCGTGCATACGTAGCCCCCAAAGATAATAACACATACTTAATTAATTCACCTAGGGGGACAATTCCCCCTCACAAAGTTAGAAAGGAGACTTACTTCGCTCCAAAATTTCATAACCGGCTTCCAAGCCCTTCCGACGACTCCAATGGACACACAATGCCCCAAAACTATCCAAATAACGACAAACCAATGAAAATATACTCTAATATTTGTAATTTAAATTATATAATTTTCCAACTCCGCTCAGCGAATTGACCAAAATGCCCTCAGGCCCACGTGCCCGGATTCCAAAATTTCTCAAAGATAAACTCTACCCATAGCTTTACTAGTTCAAATATACAATTTACTCAAATATTCATGCTCACTTCATGGCTAAAATCCAAATTATCAAATTTCTAGGTTTTCTTCCAAAAATCCCATTTCCCTACTAATTCCCATGTTCAAATTCATGTATAATCCTTGTCTTAATCTTAAAAACATAAATAAATTACTTACCTAGTGATGCTTGGTGAAAAACCCCTCTTGAAGCTCCTCAAAGTCGACCAAACCAAAGAAGAAATGAGAAGACATGGCCAAAACCCGTTTTAAAATACAGTCTGCCCAGCTCTGCCCTTCTATGCGATCGCATAAAGGCCACCGCGATCGCATAGGCCAAACCATGCTGCCCCAAAATTTCCTTATGTGCGTTCGCATGTCTACAGGTGCGTTCTCATAAGCCAAGCACCAGAAGCCTCCATACATACACTGAGCGATCGCACCTTCAGCCCTGCGATCGCACAAGCCTTCACCCTGTAGCCCAGCTTTTCCTCCTCCGCGATTGCATTGCACTTCATGCGATCGCATAGGCCAAATTCTATATCCCTTGAATTTCTTCTTCGAGATCGCACTCCATGGACCGCGATCGCATAGCACATCAGTGACACCAGAAAACAGCAGCAACAAAACAGAGAAAAATGGTCTGAACTCACCCCGAAACACACCCGAGGCCCCCGGGACCCCGTCCAATCACACGACCCAGTCCCATAACCTTACACGAACTTTCTCGAGGCCTCAAATCACATCAAACAACGCCGAAATCATGAATCGCACTCAACCTCAAACTTTATGAACTTCGAAATTTCAAACCTCCACATTCGATGCCGAAACCTATCAAATCATGTCTGATTGACCTCAAATTTTGCACACAAGTCATATTCGACATTACGGATCTGTTCTAACTTCCAAAATCGCATTTCGACCCCGATATCAAAATTTCCACTTCCGGTCGGATTTCTCAAAAACCTTCAAATTTCTATCTTTAGCCAAATGACTTCAAAATGACCTACGGACATCCAAATTCACTTCTGATCGCGCTCCCAACTCCAGAATCACCATACGGAGCTATTCTCAGGCTCGAAATCCTAAATAGATATCAATAATACTGAAATGCCTTACAGCCCAAATTTATGAAATTCTTCTAAAATGCTATCTTCCATAATATACGCCAAAACGCTCCCGGGTTATCCAAAATCGGTTCCGGACATACGCCCAAGTCCGAAATCATCATACGAACCTTCAGGAACCTTCAAATCCTGATTCGGAGATCGTTTACTCAAAATTCCGATCTTAGTTGATTCTTCCAACTTAAGGCTTCCGAATTGAGAATTTTCTTTCCAAATTAACTCTAAACTTACCGAAATTCAATTTCTACCATTCCCACGGGTCATAATACCTGAAACAAAGCTGCTCACGGCCTCAGACCACTGAACGACGCACTAGAACTTAAAACAACCGGTTGGGTCGTTACACTAACCACATAAAATGACTAAGTAGTCATGTAATCCTAGGTGGCTATATAAGATTCATATGAATTAATAAGTAAAAGCTTACCAAGTGTCTTGTTCCATTTCATTTAAAACAAAGAACAAAAACATTCTTAATCCTTAAGCAAGAAACACATATATCATTTTCACTTGTCCCATCACAGTATGTTGTCTCTCTCATAGCAATCTTGCATAACTTAATTTGTCTTTCTAGATAATCCCTGACCATGTCCTCCATTTTCTTTGCCAAAAGCTCTTGAAAAGCTTCCTGATCTCTGCCAAATATCGGCATAGCAAAGGTGTTCTTGATTGATTGTTCTTTAACTAGATATCACTCTTTGTAGTTCAAAGTAAATTCAATAACAGAAGCTAAATTCAATTCACAATGGCTCTAAAGGGGTACGGTGTATTCTTCTCCAAGAATATTATACGGAGTTTTCCCTACTCCAGGTATGTTAAGACTATCCCTTCTTTCTTTTTGGCATGATCCACATTATACAGAAGAAACGAGTAACGCACAGTTTCCATAAATTACTCCATTCATAGAAATACTAGGGGTATCTATATTCTTGATTCCCCATGTGATCTATTATTATATTCTGTTCATGGATCCTAGAAAAATACGTATTTGATAATGTTCATCCGAAAGGCATATTGATTTTTATGGCATTCTGAGAAAATCTTATTAACGTATTTCTTATGCATTTCATGCATTTATACATGTACATTGACCCATGACTCAGACGGCGTTATATACGCATATATATGTATGTATGTATATGTATATAGGATATGGGAAAGGTTATGGCGTTATATACGCACCACCACCTAATCAGCTGGGATACGTTGATGATTTGCCCACAGTGGCCGAGATGATATGATGGGATGCCCTCAGAGGCTTAATGATGTTATACACACAGACCTATGCATTATATGACATTTGTACGCATATGCATGACATTATAAATATTTCATGATTTACAAAGCTATCCAGACTTACAGGTTGATTATATGTGTCTTTAATTAATTATTATTACGTTTCAGTTCTGCCTTACATACTCAGTACATTATTCGTACGGACGTCTTTTTGTTGGGGACATTGCATGCATACCTGCAGATATAGATAATCATTTTGACGAGCCCTCATAGTAGACGAGATTGGCATTCAGTGAATGATCGGTAAGACTCCACCTCATTCGGAGTGCAACCAAGTTTATGAGTCATCGTGTCAGAGTTTTACTACAGACTTATTGGTAGGTTGGTACCCTGTCCCATTTGATGTCAGTAAATCTTAGAGGCTTTGTAGACAAATGTTTAGTTTGTACAGTATGTCAGAGGCCTTAACGGCCCATATGTATTCATGTTTTATGAACGATAGTTTATTGATACAGTGTTGCCCACTTACAAGTTGTACATTACGAGTTCTGGCCATGTTGGCCCATGATAGTCACAAAGAAATTAAATGAGTTACAGAGTGGTTCGCTCGGGCCAATGCGGAACCAGGTGCCAGCCACGCCTCCCCAGGTTCGGGGCGTGATATAGGCACCCCTCGAGGTCCAAAACGGTGGGTCCCGACTGAACTTAACTTATGTGAATTAGTCTAAGAAAGCGAAGAAACTATTTAATAGGGATGGGGGGTCCTAAATCTTTTAGCCTATAGAATCACCCCGTGCAACATAAATAATACTTTGTAACTCTCCCAAGACGGGGGTGTTACTCGTATTATTCAACGAGCACAGACTATCATCTCCTGCTACTTGATTACTATCTTTAAGTTTTTACCTAAAGCGCTCTAATCAACTCTAAATCGTGTCCTATGCATGCACTACCCGTCCCTTACCTAAGGTCCTGGAGGCATTGGGACCTCTATCTGGATGGTTCTAGACTAGGCCTAAGTTGCTCAAAATTGTAAAATATTAGGCGACAAGCAAAACAGTTAGGACTTTTCAGATAAAGACAATTATGGGCTAAATTAACCTCCTCATATAAAAAGTAAATGCACGCAACTGATTAGCAGGTTCTAATAATCGTAGAGTCCTATAGGCAGGATATCTATGTGATGTTGAACAGGCAAGCAGTCGTAAGCAGAATGAGTTTCTTAATGTGAGTGTTAGGACCTACGTATATTTTCCTACTGATTTTAGCTCAGTACAATATCTGGGTGTTTCATACGATAATGAATAACAGCAAATCACAAGCATAAGTCCAGAATTATTATTTAATCATGTAGGCATGTTATCTAGGTGATTGACAGTGATAATCGTATTCAAAATTAGTTAATAGAATCCTATAGGCATGATTTCTACGAGGGTGATGATTATAAACCCTATAGGCATGATTTCTAGAATATAACTGATTTTAATCCTATAGGCATGATTTCTACAAGTGAACTGATTTTTAATCCTATAGGCATGACTTCTAGAATTAAGCAGTTTATGAGCAGGGATTTATACACATTGAGCCAGAAACACAATTAAACCAAGTATTGGTCCTATAGGCATGGTTGCTAACACATGATTATTGGATAAATTGATACACCTAAAGGCAGGATTTCCAATAGATCATAGTGTTAGACCTATAGGCAGGATTTCTAGTATGTAAACACAATATAGAACCTATACCATTTCAACAAACATGATATGAAACTTATAAGCAGAACCAACAACACAAAATAGAGACCCTATAGGCAGGATTTCTACCTCACTTTGCAAATGAAAATAATAAACCCTTCCCATTTTTACTAAATACCCCAGAATTGTTTGTTACAAAATTATTACAGACCAGGTTAATGAATGAATTACATAATAAAATAAACTATAGAGAGCCTACAACAGGCCCAAATACACCTGGGCAACCCAGGTCTTCAACCCATAACATCCCCAAGGCTCACTTTCACAGGTATAGAAGAATCAGTGGTGAATGATTCACCCATAGCACAAAGAACCCAAATCTCTAGTGTGTCAGAGTTCCCAAGGGCTTCAAGAACCCAGGACAGTGCTCACACTAGGGAGGTCAAGGATAGAACCTAAATAGCCTAAGGATGGCGATTCAGAATAGTATAGGTAACACATGAAAGAGAGTAGGCAATGGCTAAGGGACAAAATTTGAAAAGATGTACTTAATTTTAGGAAACGGATATAGAAAATTTTAAAATACAGAACAGTTGATCAAAAATTCAGCAAGACTTAGAGATAGGTTTTTCATTTAGCAAACAATACATAGGCAGAATCATATTGAAAGAGTTAGGAAAAACAAGTTGGCAGAATTTACAAAGATCTTTGTGTACAAATGCATAATGCTTAACAAGTTAAAGCCTGAAAAAGGTCTAATTATGCTAAGTGTACATGCCAGTATTAAGGACAAGCTATGTTTACTCACCTCGGGAAACAAACAGCATTTAGACATGGTAAGAAAACATAAATTTGATAATTACCCTAGAGTCAAATAATCACTTGAAGGAGTATGGAATCAAATGAACTAAGGAGATGCTAAAAGACATATTATCAGGGCACATAAGTGACAGAAAAAGGCCTTAGCATTGATTCGAACACATCAAGGCAAACATTGCAGAGATTCACGGTAAGATGAGCAGCTGAACTCATCAATATCACCTATAGGTATTCTAGTGTTAACATAATAGACTACTTTAAAAGATTCAATGTAAGTGCAAAACTAACAAAGCTACATACAGGAAGTAGTTTGGAAGGTATTAAGCTAAACACTTAAGAGGATTCATATTATCCAAACCAAACATGAACAAATCTCGGAACTAGCAGCATTAGAGTACTAAAGAGGCTCAAGCAAACGTAAGTTAACAGAATCATGCTTAAAATCTAAACCTAAGCACACTGGACCATATATACGAGTTACAAATACATGAGAATGAAATGGCAAAGGTACAGTAACTCACCAGTTAAGCGAGAAAAGCAAGAATAACACCACAATAGCGAGAAACCAGAATTTTTGGCCTTGGCTTTCAGCCGGCCAAGAACCAGAGACAGAACAAGATAGCAAAGCAACCACAGAGCAAAGCCTTAAGTTTTTAGTGAGATTATAGTGATTCTCCGTCTGTCCTAAAGGGGGAAAGGGGAGGGGTTTATATAGTGACAAAGATCGAGCAAACAAGTAAGGAAAAGTGTGAATCAAACACAAATTAGGCAATATCAATCAAATAAAATTGGATTAAGGGAATGGAAATAAGCAAACCCTAATTTTAGGAAAACAAAATTACTGACATAATATTCACATACACAATGAATAGAGACACATATAGCACCAAAATCAGTAAGTCGACATGATTAAGCAAACAAGATCTAAAAGATTCTAACTCTTAAGGCAAGTGAAAAGAAATCGACAGAATCTAAATAAGGAAAGTCAGATTCACACATAATAGGACGAATATAGACAAGAAAACACCCAAAATCAAAGGCTCGAACCAATTTTGGTTCGATTTGAAGAAAATCTGTAAACCCTAGTTTTAGGGTAAGTCAAAATCATCAAAATATAGATAGAATCAGACTCACACGGTGTAGAATAAACGTATGTAGACGGAATATCATCTAGATTTAAGAAAATGAGAGCCAATTGGACAGAATCAGAGTGGTAGTACTTGCCATGTTTAGGAAAGTACTAAGTAATACCATAGATAATCAACCAGTAGCGAGAATATACATATATGGTAAGTAAATAGGAAGGGAATCCCATTAGAAGAGGGATTAGGAGAGGGGATTTGGGGTGTGACGGCTAGGGTTAGGTTCTTCAAGGGGAGTAGAGAGGATTTAGGGGCGGCGGGTAGGTGAAAATGGCTAGGGTTTGGGTGGATTTTGATAATTAAAGAGAGTGGGTGAACGGGAGTCGTTGATCTCTCAAGATCAACGGCTGGGATTAAAGGTGAATGGGGCAGGTTGGATAAAATAGGTACCGACTGGGTTTTTGGGTTAAAGGTGTTATTGGTTTGGGCTGGGGATATTGGGTTAGGTATTTGGGCTAGGTATTTAGGTATTGGGCTGAGGTTGGTCCGAAATAGGTTTAGAAAAATAGGCTATTAGTTAAATACCCATTTTGATTAAATAATTCGTAAAAATAATAAATAAAATAGTAAAAATATTATTTGTGCATAAAAATGATTAATGAAAATTATTTAACGCTATAAAGATATGAAAAGTTATTTTTGTGCATAAATAAAGTAATTATAAGTGTATATGAGCTATTATTGCAAAATATGCAATTTTAGCCTTAAAAATGCAAATGCAATTATAATAAATGCACCAAAAATATTTAAAACTTAATATGGATATAAATAATGAAGTTAGATGATAAAATCATCATAAAGTAATTTGTAAGGTAATTAATAGATATTTATATAATAAAATATGGGAATAAATTGATTTAAAAATCTTTAAAAATTATAGAAAAATGAGGAAAAATACTTGATGAAGCACATGCACTATTTTGAAAGTATATATGTATATTTGAAAATTTTGAGGGAAGAATTGGGTATCAACAATATCTTCATTAGTCGACTGTGGGATTTAAGTTGTACTGTTAGCAGATTCTTTTGAAATCATTTATTCACTGATCTTTGGTTGATTTTGACTGATCTCTACATCACCTGCAAGATCTGCTTTCTCTGCCAGAGTTATTATCATCAAAAATCACATGAACTAATTCTTCTACGCATAAAGTACGCTTATTACAGATTCTAAAGATCTACTATTATTCAAGTAACCGGGAAATATACCTTCATCACATCTTGGATCAAACTTACCAAGACTACCTTACCATTATTGTGGACAAGGCATTTGCTTCCAAAGGGATAAAAGTATCCAATGTTGGGTTTCTTACCTTTCCATAGTTCATATGGAGTCTTCTTTAAAATAGGTCGGATTAAGCACATGTTGAGAATGTGACATGTTGTACTAACTGCTTCTGCCCGGAAGTGATTTGGTAGGGAATGTTCTAGTATCATGGTTCTTGTCATATCCTGCAGAGTTCTGATTTTACATTCAACCACTCCATTTTGCTGCGATGACCTTGGTGCTGAGAAATTATGAGTGTATCCTTGATCATTACAGAATTCCTCAAATGCTCTGCTTTCAAATTTTCCTCCATGATCACTATGAAGAGTTGAGATAAGGTACCCATTTTCTCTCTCTATCTTTTTGCAAAAAATCTCAAAGTTCTTTAAAGCTTCATCTTGTGAGCCAGAAATATTACCCATGTAAAACGTGAGTAGCCATCCACAATAATAAAGGCATACATTTTTCCTCATATACTAGAAGTTCTAGTTGGTCCAAACAAGTTCATATGCATTACTTAAAGTGGCGTGCTAGTGGAAACAATATCCTTGGGTTTGAAAGAGTTTCTAGTTTGCTTACCTAGCTGACATGCATCATATACATTGTTTCTAGAGTAGTTTAGCTTAGGAAGACCAATGAACAAATCAAATTTGGAGAGTTTTTCAATCAAATTCATGTTGGCATGACCAAGCTTTTTGTGCCAAAGCCAGGGATCATCAGTAATGGATGCAAGACAGATATGATTTTCCAAATTATCAATGCAATCTAAAATGTAGATATTTCTATACCTTTTTCCTCGAAGAATGATTTTACATGATTCATGTTTAATAACACATCCAGTTTTCTTGAATTTCACTTCATATCCAGAATCACATAGTTTCCTGCTGCTTAGTAGATTGTAATTCATTCCGTCTACAAGATAAACTTCAGTGATGTCATAGTTTTTATTAAACAAAACAGTTCCAGTCCCGACAATTTTTCCTTTTGAATCATCACCAAACTTAACGTTTCCTCCATTGATTTTGGTAATTTCCTTGAAGAGATTTTTGACGCCCGTCATGTGACTGGAACACGCACTGTCGAGATACCGTTTTCCTTTTTGACTTTTCTTGTGGTGTTGCTGCAAAGAAAGATTATTACCTTATTTTAGGTACCCAAGCTTGCTTGGGTCCTCGTTGGTTAGTTCTACCAAGATCAGTGCTATTTTTTAGTTTCCAAATCCATCCTGAAACATTTCATTTATGAAATCTACAAAAGGAATATTTGTGTCCAGCACTATTATAGTAATGACACACAGGGGTTGATCCAGTCTTTGAACTTCCACTGGTGTTAGTACTTGTGGACTCCGTTCTGGCATGTCCTTTTCCAGTTGACTTGTAAGTCGCTTGGTTGGACTTGACAGAACTGTGATTGGTGGACTTGCGCATGCCATTAAGTTGCATTTGCAATTCCTGAACCTCATCTTGAAGTACATCTCTTTCAATCTCATATACTTCAAGTTTGAGTTCCCAGTCCTTCTTTTCCCTATTGAGTCTCTTTAATATTTAGAAATTTTGAGACTCTTTTAGGGTAAGATAAAGAATATCCTACAATTCCTTATATCTATCACAGTCATAAGGTCTTACCTCACTTGTTTCACCTTGTGCCATGGAGTAATTTTCAATGTCTTCTTTATAGTTGTCGCCTGATGTATATTCATCGGTCCAACATCGAGAGTATTTGTTCATATGCTTTTCCAAAATTGTCATGAAACATAGATTTGCTATTTCTTCATGTTCTAAACTATCTTCATCGCTCTAGCTTCCGAAAGATTTATTTTTGTTGAACCCTTTGGAAACTTTCCTCTTAAGATCTGGGCATTCAGCTTGAACATGACCATATCTTCCACATTCAAAACATTTTCCGTCATGTTTGTCATGTTCATTGTATTGCCTTGTTCGTCTAGATGACATCCTTCCCTTCTTTGTGTTTCTGTATCTTCTCATCTATCCATTCATGTTTCTTGACGCCATGGAAATTTCTTCTTCAAGAGCTGCTAGATAATCATCAGCATCATTTTCAGGACCTTCAGTTGTAGTTTTGAAAGAAACTATTTTCTTCTTTCTTCCTGATGAGTTTTCTTGAGATGGGTTTTCTCAAATGCTATGAGATCTCCTCGTAATTCATTATATTAAAGTTTGTCTAGATCTTGAGATTCGAGTGCGACGGCCTTTGTCTGCCATGTAGTAGGCAAACTTCTCAGGATTTTTCAAACTTGATCACCACTTGAGTGGGGTTTGCCAAAGGCTTTCAGATTGCCAATGATTTTGCTGAATCTTGTAAACATCTCCTCAATGGATTCTCCTTATTTCATCTGGATGTTCATAATCGTGAACCAACAAACTATTCGGGTTTCTTTCACTTTACTGGCTCCTTCATAGGTAACTTCCGGTTTGTCCCACATTTCCTTGGTGGTATCACAGCTTGAAATTTTCTCTTACTATTCTCCACTAATAATATTATAAAGCATGTTTCGTGTCGTAACATTAACTTGAACAACATTCATTTGATCGCCTATGTATTCATCTATATCTTCAGGGTCAACGAGTGGTTGATCTGCTGCTCATAGTGGAACAATTTCCCTTTTTGATAACGCGCCATACTTTGACATTATAGGACTTTGCATAAATTTTCATACGTACTTCCTAGTGAGAGAAGTGTTGTCCACTGAAATATGGTGGAATGACTTGTGACGTTCCCTCTTGAAAAAGTGCTCTAATAGTTACTTGATTTGCCATGATCTTTTCTCACAAGCTGTTAAATAAAAATGTGAGACCTGCTTCGATACCAATTAAAGTGCAAGAGGGGGTGAATTGTAATTTTTCTTTTTCTTTTATGATATAGTCGACTAATTTGCGTTCTAGTCGACTGAACTGTTGATATGAGATGTAAACTAAATACAAGAAAATAAACTACAGAAAGTAAATGACACATGATGTTTTATACTGGTTCGTGTACAGAATGAATCATACGTCCAGTCCCCTTGGGTTGCAAGGGTGTTCTCTTTCTTGTATGAAGTTGCTTAGTACAGATGAGTTGGTGTTATTATACACCATAAACTTCGTCTATTTGTTCTTTCCTATCTTCTTGATACAATGACCGGTGATTATTCTCACTTTCTTCTCTCCCTAGTTACACAGTAAATCTATAGTAGCCTACAATGCTTGTTTGAAGTAGAACAAAGAGATTGATATTTATTCGATCAAAGAATGTCCTTCCTTTGCATCTTCTATAGTATATATATATATATATATGAGAGTTGGTATCCATTCCTCACGGCGTGATAGTTCAATGGATGAAAGGCAAGCCAAGGGAGTTGATTCTCATTATCAATCAAGATGATTTTCTTTCAAGAATAGAACGGAACTTCTTTTCGTTGCTTTCTTGATTTGTTTTTCTTTGCAAGCCGTTGAGATTGAATATTCTCTATGATGCGTGATTGAATATTCTCTGTAGATCTTCTATACTGATCGATTGATCTTCTATACTGATTGATTGATATTATATACCGATTGATTGATGTCTTCCATAAATAGTTGAATCGAATACCCGTCTTCCGTGAAAATTGCAATCACAGCATAGTTACTCCTTGATTATTGCTTCTGGATCTTGACTTGCACATTTGACTCCTTGATTCATGCTTTCAGATCTTCTACTAGAATCTTTCCAATTCTTGTGACATCCTTCTTTGGGATTGATTTCCTGCAATTAGAATTAATTCATTGTCTATCATTAAAACATATATCTAACAAGAAGCTCAAAAATTAAGGACATGTTCTCATCATAAAAGATAGAGGCAGGAGTCACCAAAGGGGTTCGAGCAACAACGGTAGATCCAGAGCTCATGGGAAGTCTAAGAATATATCTAAATCAAAATCCAAAAATTTCTACAATTTCTCAACCATGTCACTTCAAACGAGATTACCCAAATCCAAGGAAGGGAAAAGGTAAAAGTTGTAGCCAGAAAAATAACGATAACACAAACTCTACGATACATAACAATAAGAATGTTATTCTTTTCATAAACTAGGAAGAGGAGTGCATGCACTTGGCAGGTCCAAAGTCAGAATGGGTGATTGACACAACATCTTCTGACCGATAAGGGATCTTTTTTGCAGATATCTAGCAAGTGATTTCGGCACTGTAATGATGGCAGTAATTATGAGGATCGATGACATTTATATTAAAACAAGTGTTGGATGCACATTGGTTCTAAAAGATGTGCGGCATGTACCTGATCTGCAGATGGACTTGATCTCGGTAATAGCTTTGGACGAAATGGATAGTAGAAATATTTTACCAATCAAAAGTGGAGATTCATCAAAGGATCATTGGTGATTTCAAAGAGAGTTGCGCATGGCACGTTACAGGGCAGGTCTAAAAATATGCTAAGGGGAATTGAGCGCGATTTAAGATGAGATTTCTACATATTTTTGGTATAGAAGAATAGTTCATTTTATCTAGAAAGGATTGTAGTTTCTTTCCAAGAAATTACTTTTCTCTTTTTCCAAAGGAACGATGGTAAAACCTTGTGATTATTGTTTATTTGGAAAGCAGCATAGAGTCTTATTTTAGATATTGGTTGAAACAAAATTAAAAAATTAATTTGACATATTCTAATATTTGTGGTCCAATAAAAATAGAAATGGTAGGCGGTAACAAATACTTTGTTACTTTTATTGATGACGTTTCACGAAAATTATGGTTTATATCTTGAAAACCAAAATCATGTATATCAAGTGTTCCATAAGTTTCATGCTCTAGTGTAAAGGGAGACAGGTCGAAAGCTAAAGTTTCTCCAAAATAATCAATGGGGTGAGTACAATTTAGGGGAATTGAGGAGTAATTTTTCAAGCCGTGGGATCATCGATGAAAAGATAGTTTCTGGAACCCCACAACATAATGATATAGCAGAGAGAATGAACTACACCATTGTTGAGAAGGTGAGAAGTATACTCTTAAGGATATACTGCATATGTCATTATGGGGTGAAGTAGTTAAAACAACATGTTACATGATCAATCGTAGTCCATCAGTTCTATTGGAGTTTGACATCCTAGAGAGAGTTTGAACCAACAAGGAGGTGTCCTACTTGCATCTGAAGGTATTCGGTCGCAAAGCTTTTGCATATGTACTGAAGGAGTAGAGAATAAAGCTGGAAGATACTTTTGTTCCCTGCATATTCATTGGATATAGAGATGAAGAGTTCAGGTACAGATTCTGGAATCTTGTAAAGAAAAAGGTCGTAGAAACACAAATATAGTTTTCCAAAAAAGTGAAGTTGGAACTATTGATCTTCCGGAGAAGGCAAAGAAAAAGAATTGGGTATAATTCCTAATTTGTTATTTTTCTTTCTACTTCTAACCATCCCATAATTGCAGAAAGTACGACCGACGAGGTTGCCAAGCAGGGGGAGATACCCTATGAGGTTTTTGAGCAAGGGAAGAAACTTGATGATTATAGCGAGCAAGTGGAGTACTTTACTCAGGAAGAAAAAGAACAATATCAACCTCTGAAGAGATCAGAAAGGCAAAACGTAGATTCTTTTAAGTACCCTTCCTCAGAGTATATCCTTATTAGTGATGAGGGGCAGCTAGAAAGACTTACGGAGGTGTTATCCCATCCAAAAAATAATCAGTAGATGAAATCCACATAAGAAGAGATAGAATCTCTACATATAAAAGGCACATACAAGCTGGTCGAACTTCCGCATGGTAAAAGATAAAGTGCAAGTGAGTCTTTCAACTCAAGAAGAATAAAAATGGCAAGCTGTTTAGATATAAAGCTCGATTGATGGTAAAATGCTTCGAATATTAAAAAGGTATTAATTTTGACAAAATAAATTCTATTCGAATATTTTTGAGCTTAGCAACTAACCTAGATCTTGAAGAGGAGCATTTGGACGTGAAAACTATATTTCTTTATGGAGATTTGAAATAGGAGATTTATATCAAGCAGACAGAAGGATTTAAAGTTTGTGGAAAGAAACATATAGTGTGCAAATTGAATTAGAATATTTATGAGTTGAAGCAGGCATCAAGAAATAGTACATGAAGGTTGACTCACTCATGAAAAGTCAAACATATACAAAAACTTTTTCATATCCATTTGTATACTTAAAAGATTTTTTGATAATAATTTTATTATTTTATTAATGCATATGGATGACATAGTAATTGTAGGATAATAACATAGTTGATTGCCAAGTTGACGGGAGATTTGTCTAAGTCGTGTCAAAGACTTGGGCCCGGCACAATAAATTCTGGGCATGAAGATAATTCGAGAATGAATAAGCACAAAGTTGTGGCTATCTCGGAAGAAGTACATTGAACGTGTACTAGAACACTTCACCATAAAGAGTGTTAATCCCGTTATCACACCTCTTTTTATTCATCTAAAGTTGAGCAAGAAGATGTATCCTACAACAATGACAGACAAGAGAACATAGCTCGAGTTCCTTATTTTTCAGTAGCCGAAAGCCTGATATATGTAATGGTATACATCAGACTTGATATTGCTCATGCAGTTGATGTTGTTAGCATGTTCCTTGAAAATCCTGGAAAAAAAAACTATTGGGAAGCAGTCAAGTGGATATGCAGGTACATGAGGGGGAGACTGATTTGGAGGATCAGATATAGTCTTGAAGGGTTACATGAATGTTGATATGGAAGGTGATCTTGATAAGTAAAAATCTATTATTGGATGCTTGTTCATATTTTCAGGTGAAGCTACATTATGGCAATCAAAGTTGCACAAGTGTTTCGCACTCTGTACAACTGAAGTGGAGTATATTACTATTAATAAAGCTAGCAAAGAGATGATATGGATGAAGTGATTCCTTCAAGAGCATGGCTTGAATTAGAAGGAGTATGTCGTCTATTGTAATAGTCAAAGTGCAATAGACTTGAGCAAAAACACCATGTATCATGCAAGAATAAAGCATATCGACGTGAGATATCACTAGATTTGAGAAAAGATAGAGGGCGGATCTATACAGGTCAAGAAGACCCTTACAACTTAGAATCCTTCAGATATTGACCAAGGTGGTACCAAAAAATAAGTTCGACTTGTGCAAATCGGGGGGATATAGCCTTTCGGCTACAAGTTCAACTGAACCCATAACTTTCGACATGGAGTATAGATTTATATATTAAAACTTATTAAAATCTCAAAAAGTATTAAATTTAAACCCATAATTTTAACAATACAATGATATTAGTTCTAAAAATCTTAAAAACTGAGTCGATTAAATTTATATTTTAGATCCGTCTCTAGTGCAAAGAACTTGTCGATATGCATTTAAACTAGAAGTCGGTACTACCTCCTTCAAGTGAATGGGACCGGAGGAGAAGATCTATAGGGTCCGTCCCACTTGATAGAGGCATGTGCAAAATAGGTTTGAGCATATTAGTCAAAGACTAGGATGTCATTGTTTCCCGGGGACTATGAAAGAAGTTTGTGTGGGAGGATTTTTGGGCATTTCTCTTGTACTTTAATTTTGAGCTTGGAGACCAAGTTACGTTCCATTTTAAATAGAGCACCATTTCATTCATTTTCAACACACCAAACATTGAGAGCAAAAGCAATGTGAAGTATCACAGACGAGTTGTAATAAAATAGTCCGTAAGGAAAATAGAAAGTGTGAGCAATATTGTAATAAGGTAGGAATATCAAAAAACGGTTATTTCAACGAGTATTTTAGTGGTCTTTGGAGTAGTTTACTCAAGCCTACTAAATATAACATTCATTACTATAATAATATCAGTTGCTCATCTCGGAGTCATGGTTTTTTCCTATTTGGAAGAATTTTTCACGTGAAAGAATTAGAGTCGTTATCAGTATTTTATTCTTGTTGAGTGTCAAATGTTGGTGTTGCATTAGTATTCCGCTTTTTACCTTGAATATTATTTCTATGGGTTGTTAATTCCCAACAATAACAAATGTTTCTGAGGTTTGGTAATGTGTGTTCTTTGTACAATTCGTTGCTTATTGGTATCTAACTAGTTGGACTGTCCGTGGTCATTCTTCCTAGGCTCATGATCAAGAAGGCAAAGAACTTTCGCTCGACCGGCTAATTAGGCAATGTTGACCTTGACGATTCAGATTTCTTTCTCTATTGGACTAGCTATTCGACTGATCCATGCCAAATTTTCTCACAGACTACTGCGCAGACTTATTTTTGGCTTAAAAAGACAATGCACAGTCAGAATTCTTAATCTTCTTCATGTGTTCCGAAGATTTTGTCTAAGTATCGTCCAGGCCAGTATGTCATATGGAATTTGAAGGAGAATTATATCAACTCAGAATTAATCTTTCGTTCGATTCCATGGTTCAATCCTCATGAAGAACAAATATATGTTTTAATTGCAAGGGTAGCAAGGCCGTCGCCCGTCATATCCCATAGCAGTAATGTATTTCTATTGATAGGTTATAAGTACCTTCGTTTTATATTTTGATGATCTAACAAAATTACTATCAAGAACCAGATAAGGAACCTGATGCACATTCTTGAGAACTTAAAGACCAACAAGTTTCTAGTTGGGGACACAGTTCAACTCTTCAAAGTCAAAGGAACAACAGAGGGAACAGATAGCTACCAGTTCCCGAGGTGATCACATCCTTAAGAGCTTAAAGATCAACAAGTCTCCAGTTGGGGACACAGTTCAACTCTTCAGAGTCAAAGGAACAGTAGAGGGAATAGATAGCTACCAGTTCCCGAGGTGACTTTACAAGTCAATTCTTCACAGCTGTAAAGTTGCTGTCTGCACAAGCTACAATGCAGAAACAGTGCAACAGTCAACTTTATAGGGAATGCTCTTTACCTAACTTGCTTACATCATCCAAGTGATGTCACAAATGAGATATTAACATCAAGCAAAGGAAAAACAAATCACTTGCACATTCAAGAACTTATCCAGCATTCTCTCAAGTGCATGTCAATCTTACAAGTGATTCTAAAGGGCATCAAGAACTAAGAATAACATAACCAAGGACCAGTTCCATGTATTGAAGTTATTACATGTCCTTAGTTGTTTTGTACCTTTGTTCAAAGCACTCTACTTGTAAGTCCTACTTAGCTTAATTAGAAGCATTGTGTAGGAAATCTCTATAAATCATAAACCCTTGTGTTTGTGTCTTGGCTAGAGTTAGTCAAGTTGTAAAATTATTACAAAGTGGCTTGTAATAGGGTGTTACAAGTTAGTGAGGAATTAAGAGTTTAATTCCTAGGTTTAAAGTCTTTGTAATAGAGTTATTACAAAGTGGCTTGTAATAGAGTGTTACAAGTTAGTGAGGGATTAAGAGGTTAATTCCTCGGTTGCAGTAGGTTTTAATCTAAAGTTGCTCAGTAGTGAAGTTGAAATCCTACAAGGGTAGGTCGTGATTTTTTATCCCGTGAGCTGGGAGTTTTCCACGTAAAATTTCTCTGTGTTCTTTATTTACTGCCGATTTACTGTGGGAACAAATAGAGAACCTGGTACCCTATACTGTTTGATTTTGCAATCTGTTATTTACGATGGAACTGATAGAGAACCCGATTCTCTATACAATCTGATGCACGCTTAGTTTCTGTCATCTATTCAAAAAACTCAATAGTCGGAAGATGACACACCAGTGGTAAGGTAAGTTAGCTTGTGGTTCAGTGAAATTATGAACGTTGAGAAATATCCACTACCGTTACGAAAGAGGCTACACTAGAAAAAAACGAAGACAAAAGTTAGATGTTTCCATGTAAGGTAAGTTAGATGTTTCCATGTATGAGTAAAACAAAGACAAAAGATGTGCAATAATTGGGCGTTGGTTACCTAGATAGTTTGATCGAGAGGCTGTATATAGGAAGACGAAAGTAAGGGGCAAAACATATATAGAAATTTAAAAAGGGAATGGTCAAGAAGTGTTTAGTTTGAAGAGCCCCTGCGTTACACTAATTTTCTCTACAAATATTTTATTTTTCTCTAGTTAATGATTGAGTATGGATCTCTAGAAAGAAGCCAGTTACTTCAGCGGAGATCTATTCTATTGGACTTTTATAACTTAAACTAGTTTCTCCGCACGTGCGTTGCACGTGTATATCCAGTTATGCAGAATAATATTAATATTATTAAAATAACTTTGAGTAAATGAATGATGTTCTGACCTTATCATAGGATCGACACCATTTTATAAAAATACTATCAATTGTTAAAACAAAACCTTGAGTAAGTTCTGACCTTCTCAGAGATGACATTGCAACCTAGCTAATAAATATTTTGCAGCATCAAATTAAAATGTATAACACGGACATTGTTCTCCATCACAAACTTCAAGCTTTAAGAAATATTGAAGATAATGTAGATAAACAATCCATATATTTAAATTACCTTATGTTTAAAAAAGTCGATAACCTTAGTTTGTGTTTATGCTCTTTGAGTATATGCCCTTTGAGTATATATAAAACTATTACCGATTTTCTTTTGAGATGGGAGTAGGGGGAAATGGAGATAAGGCTATACCCAAAGAAAACATACATTCAATGACTACAGTCTACAACAAAGTTCTTGCCATACGTGTTATTCTGTATCATTCATCCTAGTTTTCCAAATTTGACAACACATGCATGCCGAAAAGAGAACAAAAACGAAAAAGAAGTTTTCATAAGTGAACGATTTCCGGTGACCTACAACTAAGGCAACTTCTTCCATGTCCAACATAACCCACCATGACACCACCACCATCACCATCACCCCCCCCCCC
>ML355888.1:0-38549 GCA_005239505.1 Nicotiana paniculata | reverse complement strand
GTTACCAACACATTGCTTACCTCTGCTGGAGAACTATCCATATCACTTTGGGATTTGTATAAGTTCGGTGGTTTGCTTATAGAAGGATCTCCTTACGAGGAAATTGTGCCAAATATTGAAGAGCTTACAGGCACGAACGACAAGGGGAGAAGGTTTCTTCCCCAGACTTGTGAACATTTGTTTGATGCCTTCCATCGGCTCCGAGAGAGAGGTAGCAACAACCCAAAGGTTTCTGCGAAAAAATGGGTAGAGTTCTGGTGCAGAAAGACAATGAAGTATACTCAGCCTCCTTTAAGGAAAGAAAAGAAGTCTGCTCGTTTGAAATCGACAAACAATCCTATAGGGGTCCTAGAGGAAGCGGTAAATTGGTCGATTGTAGAAGAAGATCTGTTCTATAAGCTAGGAGTAATGGGTGACAAGAAAGACGAAACATACTTGGCTGCTTTTCTATCTTGTTGGTTATGTATTTTTGTGCTTCCTTCAAAGGATGGTGACTTCATTCGTCCTGGGACCTTTAAGATCGCGTGTCATCTTTCTTGTAGAAGAAGATTTAGACTTGTAGTCCCGGTCTTAGCCAGAATATATAAGGGGTTGAACGAGATTTCAAAGTGCTCGTTGCTTGATCCTGCTCAAACTTTCTTTCCAGCTCATTTTGTTGGTTAGCCCATTATTTAAGACTCATTTTCCGTATGAAAAGGGGCCATCTATTCCTCTCAGCGCCGCATGTTCCGGTAAAGGTGCTTCTAGATATTTTGGGAAAGAGGAAGCAAGGAAGCGTATTCATAACGGAGAAAATATCATTTGGACTTTGACAATGCCTCGCAGATCCGATCTGTACCGCTACTATGACGATGGTAAGGCAGATGAGTTCGAGTTAAATTTCTTTATGAGTATTCACTCGAATTATCTTCCTTTGAGGGACGGAGTCAACTTTATTATTGAACCTTACAACCCTCATCGATTTAGCCGCCAATTTGTTTTTTATCAAGACACCCCTGGTCGCATGGAGCAAGATAAGGCCTCATTAGAAGAAAGGTTAAGACTTGCACGGATTTGTGTGTTGACTAGATCTAAGTCGAGGGCGGTATTTCCTCCTTTTGGTTCCAATATGAAGAAGTTTACATCGTCTAACTATAGATCTTGGTGGGAGAGGGAGTATGAAAGCCTTCTTGAAGACCTCTTACAATTTTTGATGAATACTGTTGAGCCAATCACAAATATCATTCAAGACCGGATCGAGGATGTCTTAGTGATTGATAGGATTCCTGCTTTACAGTCTAAGGTAGTTGAGATGCGCGCAGGTAGTGGACCCATGCTACACAAAGAATTCAAAGAGAAGAGATCCATACTCCACTTGAAAAAAGTATTATTCCATTTGGTGTAGTCGTTAATGCCTCTAATAAGCGCCTATCCCAAGAGGAGAGTGATAGCAGCAAAGGAGATCAATATTGGAAAAGGAAAAGGCCAAACCCAGGAGTGGTTGTAGAGGTCCAAAGCGTTGATAGCCCTTCAAGAACACTAACAGCTCAGAACGAGAAGATAAAAGAAAACATAAACTTTTCCTTTTTGTTATCCTCGGCCAAATGAATTTGCTAAAGTGTACTTACATTTATTTATTCATTTTTTTTTCAGGCTAACAACAGTGGAGCGTTGCAACGAGTAAGGCCACAAGATAATGGTGAGTCTGTAGCAGGACCGAACCCACATAAATCATCTTCCACAACTAAGGCAGATCAAGAGGAAACTTCTATTTCTCATGATGAAATTAGGGCAAAGTTGGGTTCGGATTTGCGTGAACGACCAACAATTGCAGCTTCAATTTTTGATGGAAAGAAGGTTGTCTTGGGTATTCGAAGGGAGTCTATCTTGAAGCTTTGGAATTCGATTCATCGTAGGCTGAAAGATAGCACTGCAGACAATGTCTCTGAGCTTGAAGAAAATACTAAATTGATCCTTGAGGCAACATATGGGGATGATGTGGATATTTCCACTTTGAGAAGCCTATTAGAGTCCCTTTTTGAGCTTGCTGCTTCATATAACAAGACACGGTCGGCTTTATCTGAGAAGGTTGAAGAGACTGCAATATCAAACGTTGAGGTATACCTTACAAATGTCATGATTGAAGAAGAAGAAAAGGTTAGAGAAGTGTCATCTATCCGCCAGTCCATAGTTATAGTGAAAGAGAAGATAGAGAATCTCCGTGAAAAAGAGAAGGACTTAGAAGCCCATTTAGAAGTTGCTGAGAAAGAAGTTGAAGAAGCCAAGTTAGGAGCCTCAACTACTAGAAAGGAGTATGACGCATGCTGCACTGCCTTGTTGACTGCTGATGACTTGTCCGATTTGGAGAAGAAGAAGAAGTACTTGGAAGCTATGCTCAAGGATTTGGCCAACTACAAGTTGTGCTTAGATTAGGCTTTTAGAATTATCTCCCCTTTTATCCTTATGTTAGGTTGACCTAGTGGATATTTATTTCATCTTAAAGCAGATTGCTTCTCTTTTTCTTTACATTGCCTGACATTTATCTTGGTCGTATAATTTTCGGATTTTAGTACTCGTAATGAAAGATTCTTATCTTGTCGTGGGAGAGTCCAAATAATGAACCGTTTGATTTCACCACGTTCAAAATTTCAGATTTGCGCAGTCTCACGAAATAATTTATATCTTGGTGTAGAAAATTCGAAATTATGAACCTTTTAATTCCATGGAAACTAAACTTCAAAATATAAGACATATCCAAAATTCAGAATTAAACACTCTGAGAATCATCCCAGATATTATTTTGAAGCTAACTTCAAATTTTGTCACGTCGATGATTTCAGATTTGCACAACTTCACCAAAATATTTGTATCATGATGTAGGAATGTCTAAATGACAAACCGTTTAGTTTCATGGAAACTAGACTTCAAAATCTAAGACATATCCGAAATTTGAAATCGAACACGTTGAGAATCGTCCCAGATATTATCTTGAAGCTAACTTCAAATTCTGCCACGTCGACGATTTCAGATTTGTACAACTTCACCAAAATATTTGTATCTTGATGTAGGAATGTCGAAATCACAAACCGTTTGATCCATTGGAAACTTAACTTCCAAATCTATAACATATACAACATAAAAAACTTAATGCCATAAGGATAGTTTCAGATAATATTTCGAAGTCAACTTTTGTTCCTGATATGCCGACAATTTCAAATTAGCGCGACTTCACCAAAATCTTTGTATCTTGGTGTGGGAGCCTTGAGATTGTAAGACCTTTTTAATTGTCAAAAATTGAAATTCAATAGCTTCATTCTCACCAAATATCTTGGGTCCAGGTCTCTCTGAATTTGAAATGTCATGAAGATAGACCATAATAACTTGAAGGTGTGGCATACGTGAAGGCATAACGGATTCCTGGACTTCAATGTAAATGCTTGGCATCCCCCTTAAAAGATATTAATCATTTCATTGTAGATACCAATTTAGCATAGCGACTTGTCCTATTTAAATGAATGGGATCCAAAGTTTAACAGAAGCATGGTGTCCCAGCTCGATTTTCAAATACTTATTGAATGAATTATATACCATCGTACTTTATTCGGACAACGATTGGGGGATTATGTATCTTTTGAATTTATGCGAATGAACTCAAAATGAAACTCTAAGCTGCCTACGCACCTCAGTGAAGAGGATCAAGTCATACCGTAGTTCAGAATGGGTAGAATTTTTTTATTTTTTTTATTTTTTATTTTTTTATGTCCTAACTTTTGCCTAGGCCGCCTCTTTCGAGGTTTTCAACCTAGCAGACCCTTTTTTTTGGGGGCCGTACACAGTTTTGACTCTTGCAAGCCAAGAGTAACATGCATTTTATGCTCATTCATTAAGGAGCGTTGCAACTTCAAGGATAATACTTCTTCAAAAATTTGCCATTGATAAGGTCGATTCTCATGCCATCTGCATCAGCTAGCTTGTAAGCCCCACTTGAATAAGCTTCTTGCACGACATATATCCCATCCCATTTTGAAGTGAACTTCCTACAAGTTTATGGGAAGTGATAATGGGTCTTCTTATGGCAAGGACTTGATCTCCTACTTGAAAGGATCTCGGGCGAACTCTTTTATTGAAGGCACGAGATAATCGAGCTTGATAGCATTCAAGACTCTGTTGGGCCTCCAACCTCTTCTCATCAAGAGCCTCTAACTCTGCTAGTCGAAGTCGAGCATTTTCTTCATCAGTGATCCCTTCTTGAATAGCCAGTCGTAATGAAGGTATTTGACGCTCAAGTGGCAAGATGGCTTCCACTCCATAAATGAGTGAATACGGAGTTGCTTGTGTTGGCGTGCGGTGAGTCATCCTATATGCCCATAGAGCTTCTTCCATACGGTCATTCCAATCTGATTTGGATTTGGAGACGACTTTCTTCAGCATGTTGCATAAAGTTTTGTTGAATGCCTCAGCTAGGCCATTGGCGGCATCATTGTACATCGAAGAGTTACGTTGCTTGAAGCCAAAGAGATCACAAATCTTGTTCATCAACCTATTGTCGAATGGCTTTCCATTATCCGTTATTATGTAACGAGGAATGCCAAATCGATAGATTATGTTTACTCGGATGAAACTTGCAACATTTTCCTTCTTTACCTCCTTAAGAGCAACAACTTCAGCCCATTTTGAGAAGTAGTCAGTTGCAGCCAAGATGCATAAGTGCCCACCAGAAGACTTCGATAGTGGTCCCACAACATCCAATCCCCAAGCGTCAAACGGCCAGGATGCAATAGTTGGGTGCAACACTTTAGGAGGTTGATGAATAAAATTCGCATGGAATTGAAAAGCCTTGCATCTTCGAGCGTAGTCCAAGCAGTCTTTTACCATTGTTGTCCAATAATATCCCATCCTTTTTATATGGAAGTGGAGCTTTGGTCCAGACTGGTGCGACCCACATACCCCAGAATGTGCCTCTTGAAAAGCTTGGAGTGCTTCTTCTTCCCCTAAGAATCACAAAAGTACTCCCTCCAATGACCTTCTGTATAGAGTGTCTTTGTAGTAAAGGAAGCGAGGTGCACAACGACGGATTTCGTTCCTTCTCCTTGGATTTTCTGGAATTATCCCATAGCACAAGTAGTCAATAATGGGTTCGCCATTCTTCTTTCTCAACTTTAGAAACAACGACAAGATGCTCGAGTTTATTTTCTTCACCTTCAACCTCATTTAGTAGCGGTACTACCCATTTTTGGCAGGCAGTAACTTGCGCTTGATCAGGCAGGGTTAACGATGAAGCTAAGGCAGCTAAAGCGCCAACCTTCTTATTTTTTTCCTTGGCACATGCTGAATAATCACATCATCGAGCCACCCCATTAGCATAATCATGGTATGGGCGTAGTTCAGGCTTCTTAACCTCGTAACTACCCAAAAGCTGATTGGCCACTAACTGGGAGTCACCAAAGACTTGCAACTGCAATTGCTTCATATCAACGGCCATTTCAAGCCCAAGTATTAATGTTTGATACTCAGCAACATTGTTGGAACAAAGTTGTGTCAAGGCGAAGGAGTAGGGCAAGACTTCACCTTGGGAAGTGACAAATATTACGCCAGCACCAGCTCCCCCGCGATGCGCAGCACCATCAAAGTACATCTTCCATGGAGGTTGAACTTCAACGACCATTGCGTCCTCATCAGCTAGTCCGTCAGTTAGCTCCCAATCATCACGTATCAGATGATCTGCCAAGAAGTCTGCCAATGCACTTCCTTTTACAGCCTTTTGAGGGATGTACAAGATCTCGAATTGTTGAAATTAGAGATACCATCACGCTAGTCTATCACTAAGAACATGTTTTGACATCACGAACTTGATGGGATTTTCTTTGGAAATAAGACGGACAACATGAGCTTGAAAGTAGTGCTTCAACTATTGAATTGAGAAGACTAGAGCCAAACACAACTTTTCAATTGGTGAATAATTCAGCTCATTTGGTGTCATCATCCTGCTCAAGTAGTAAAGGGAGTTTTCTTTCCCCTCACTATTTTCTCGGGCCAACAATGCTCCAACAAACCTTTCTTGCGCCTCAATGTATAGTATCAATGGCTCTCCAGGTATAGGAGCTGCTAAAACTGGAGGCTTCATCAAGTAGGCTTTGATACTTTCGAAAGCGTTGCTAGAAGTTTGGTCCCACTTGAAAGGAACGCCTTTCTTCATGAGGCAACTAAATGGTTGGCACCTTCCAGCTAGGTTCGAGATGAATCTCCTAAGGTATGCTAGTTTTCCTTGCAGACTTTTCAATTCATGAATATCCCGAGGCTCAGGCATTTTCAAAATAGCATCCACTTTGGCTTGATCAATTTCGATCCCTCGATGTCGGACAATGAAACCAAGGAACTTTTCAGAAGTAACTCCAAAGGCACATTTCAATGGGTTCATCCTAAGTTGGTACCTCCAGAGCAACTCAAATGCCATTCTCTAGTCTTTCAAGTGGTCGCCCTTCTTTCTTGATTTTACCACTAAGTCGTCAACATAGCATTCGACATTCTTGTGGAGAAGATAGTCGAAAATATACTGCATAGCCATTTGGTACGTATCACCAGCGTTCTTCAAGCCAAAAGGCATCACCTTGTAACAATAAATACCCTTGGGGGTGCGGAATGCAGTAAGCTCTTCATCTTTTGGTTCCATGTGGATTTGTTTATAGCCCGACGAACCGTCCATGAAAGACATTGCTTCGTAACCAGTAGTAACATCGATCATCAGCTCTGGAATAGGAAGCGGGAATTCGTCTTTGGGAAATGCATTTTTGAGATCCCTGAAGTCAACACATACTCGAATCTGGCCATTCTTCTTCCTTACAGGAACAATACTTGAAACCCATGTTGGATATTTAACCTCCTGAATAAATCCCGCTTCAGTGAGTTTGTTAACTTCGGTTTCAATCAAGGGAACCAAGTCCGGCCTTAAGCACCTTTGAGCTTGCTTAACAAGCCGAGCGCCATTCTTGACTGCAAGGTGATGGACTGCCACTTTAGGGTCCAATCTAGGCATTTCGTTGTAACTCCAAGAAAATACATCCCTAAAATCCTTGAATAGCTCAATATAAGTGCTTTCTTCATCAACTTCTAGTAAAGCACTTAGGTAGGTGGGTCTTGGTTCTTCATCGGTGCCAAGGTTAACTTCTTTTAAAGCATCAACAGTTGCTTTCACCCCTTCTTCAAGTTCCGGGGGAGCATCTTTGCATTCATTTTCTTGAGGGTCCCCATCGTTGAAGGATATGTGATAACACGATGAAACATCATCCAATTTCTCATCATCCTCCATTAGAGATAAAACACCATGCTCGCTTTGTGCAGTAACATGATACGAAGAACCCACACTTTCTTCGTCTTCATCACGTTCTTTAGTGTATACCACAGTGTATGGCTTCACCTTCAGTACTTCATCACACGAAACCATGACTTCTGTTTGTCGCCTCATTCTAGAAGGAACCAAACTTTGGAAATCTTTAGAGACCCTCTGAATTTTGGGCAAAGCGGGTGTTCTTGTATTTTGATAATTTCTCTTGAACTTATTCACCTTCTTTAATGGACCCAATCTCTCAAATACGGAAGTCCTCACAGTTGATTTCCAAGTCTGTCAAAAACAGAAGGCCTGTTAGAAGCGACATATTCGTTTTCTAAAGTGATGTGATTGCTACTCGCCCTTCTGATGGAGATGCGCACTGGTGACGGTTGCTTGTATCCCAAACCTTCGCGTGGTTGCCTCGTTGTAGCTTTTGATGGGAGCTTCCCTAACGTTGACGGCTCATCGGGAGTGTATCCCGCTTTCGCAAATAGCTTGTAAGCGTTAGGATCAAAGACTTCATTTGTTCGCTTTGTAGGGAGTGCCACATTCTGCAAACGATTTTGAGCTACAAACCCTGCAAGCGACTTCGAGGACAACTTTACTGCCTCAATTCGTTTCAACGGAAGAGTTAACTCCTTTAGTGTGTTGGTTTGGAGATTAGATGATTCGCCTACGTATTTATTCCTTTTAGGGACATATTGGAGCTTAGGACTTACTTTCTTGCCATAAGATGCAATATCTCTTCTATGAGATTTATTCACGTTGGGTTGTACCTCCTCAGTAACAAATTTGGTTTTACCGATAGTTACCTCAGCTCTTTTAGCTATGGGCTCGTCATTCTTGCTTTTTATGTCATCATCAACTTTTAACTCCTTCACAATGTGTTTTTTCAAGTAGAACTTTGCATCAGCGAAGTGTGACTCTGCCTCAGCGAATGGCACATCATCGGTAATTATCGTCTTCTCGAATTCACCCTCGTAGTATTTTAAACATTGATGGTAGGTAGACGGAACTACTTTATTCTCATGTATCCAAGGCCTTCCAAGCAATACATTTTATGAAGTATTCGCATCTATCACATGCATCCATGCACTTGATTGCATATCTTCAATCGTGATTCCCAGCCTGATCGCGCCTATGACTCTTTACCCCCTTGGTTGAATCCTTAGATCATCACACGACTTTCTGAGAGTTCGTTCATGGGAATACCAAGTTGTTTCACAGTGTAAATTGGCAAAATGTTCACTAAGGATCCTCCATCAACGAAAATTCGGTTTACCCTTTCATCACGCATATAGCCAACTAGGTGCAATGGGCGGTTATGAGGAGTGTCACCTAGCAGAAGATCGTCACTTGTGAATGTGACTTTTTCCTCACAAGCATCAACTTCTTGAGTAGTGGAGTCGATGAGCTTTTCCGAAGATGGTGCCGACGGTAGGTCATCACTCCTTTCTTTCCCTTCGTCAGTATGGCAACAAGAGGCATCAATACCCCCATGGGAAATCTTCGTGCAGAACCAACTTGGTAAAAACTCCTCCAAGGTCACTGGATGTCGTGGATTTTGAGGGTGGTGCACCTCCACTTTCACTTTCTTTACGTGCTTAATTGGGTTACATCTCCTAGGTCTTTTCACCATTATCTTCCTCGTTGGTTGTTCCATTGATCCTTTTCGTGGGCCCCTTTTGTGGCGCCTACGACGAGTCACCAGCGTCCAACNCCTTGTAGTTCTCCAGTAATTCTTCATCTTTACTTTCTTTGGAACTACATAATTCGTCTGGATTGAATGAGCCAAATATGATAGAGACTTGGTTTGGGCTTGCTTTCTCATCTTCAAGCACAATCTTCTTTTCACGAGCCAAGTCCATGACTTTGTTCTTGAAGACAAAGCACTTCTCCAGAGGGTGGCTCACAAGTCGATGATATTTTCAGTAATTTGGGTCATCAATTTTCTCAGCTTCATTTGGTCGCTTCATCTCTGGAAGCTCAATGAGATTTAGCTCGAGGAGTTCTTCAAAAATAGCCGGCACATCACAATCTAGAAATGGGTACTATTTATCTTGCATTTCTTTTAGAGTCAACTTTCCACTTGGATTATCTTGAAACAAAGTGGATTTCATACTCTACTTCTTGCTCACTTTCGTCGTGAACTTCACAGGTGATGTGTTGACATTCATAGCTTCTTTATTTTCAGATCTTGATACAAACTTGCTCCATTTTCTAACTTTTTGCTTGTCATTCCCTTTGCGAGGTTCATAGATGGGCATCCTTTCATTCCCAGCAGAGGCCATGCTCAATTCCATGTCATGGGCACGAGTTGCAAGTTCTTCAAATGTGCCAGGCTTGATACCTTGCAAGATGTAGCGCAACACCCAATGCTTACCCTGGATGCACATCTTTATGTCAGAAGCTTCACTAAGCCTGTCTTTACAGTTGAGGCTTTTATTCCTCCAACGATTGATAAAATCTATAATTGGTTCACTCTTCCGTTGACGAGTACTTGTGAGTTCTGTCATACTCACAGTACGTCTCGTGCTATAAAAGTGATTGAGAAATTCTTGCTCTAGTTGATCCCATCTATCAACAGATCCAGCCTCGAGATCCATTTACCAATCAAAAGCATTTTCTTTTAATGAACGAACAAACTTCTTGACAAGGTAATCTCCATAAGTCCCAGCATTGCTGCATGTCTCAACGAAGTGCGCCACATGTTGCTTTGGATTGCCTTTGCCATCAAATTGTTGAAATTTCGGAGGTTGATAGCCAACTGACATCTTCAACATATTGATCCTTGAAGTGTACGGCTTTGCATAGGTAAAGGAGGACTTGGAAGCAACTTCATATTTGTTTTTTATAGTCCCTTCAATAAACTCCTTTAGTTGATTGATTGGAATCATCCCTTCCGAAGAGACTGGAATTTCCTTAGTGGATGCAAATTGTCGTGGGGGAGCATCAATCTCTTGGACTTCTGGGAGTTTTCCAGGTGCATGGGTGGATTCTTCTTCCATCAAGATTCCCACCCTATTTGTTAGCTTGTCGATTCTAGCATATTGATTTTGCATGCACCTGGTCAAGCCAGCGATTGCTTCCGTCAAGTTTGCTAACTGCTCCTCCACAGATGAAGTGTTTGTTACCATGGCTTGCATGATTGTCATGGACGATGGAGAGTACCATAGATTTTCACACAGATTGATCCTTGATTGGCTCACGCTATGTGGTGTAAGTGGGGAAGATCCATCACTTTAAGCGTCATCATCTTCCTTCACAGCAGAGTGCTTGGATCCGGAGAGGTCAAGCAGAGCAAGAGTTTTCTTGATCTTTTCAGCAACATCGCTTCCTCATTCGGGTGCATTTGTGGAAGATCTCGATCCTTTTGAGGATGAAGATCCGAAAACAGGGGTAGATACGGACGACACTTTGGGTGCTTGTTGTCCTAACGAGCTTGCTTTGCTCCTCGTAACTAGTCCAAAGCTTCCAAAGGTAACTTCGAGTATGTTTTCCACATCAGCATAGAACCTGGAATTAGCAGCCTTGGCGGAAGTTGAACTGGAGTTGATTTTCTTGGAAGCCATTTCGTTGTTCTTGAACTTTGGTGATTGAAAAGTTGAGATGAGAGGTAGAGATTGTCCCACTGGGCGTGCCAGAATTTGTAGACAATAAATTTGGTTCGAGAAAATAAATCAAGACTGAAAATATCGCAACAATCGTAGTATTTGATTTCAAGTAATTTGAGTGTTACAATCTCTATGAATCCTCTGATTCTTCTTTCCAATAATAAATAAATTCAAGGGCCTTTGAGCTTGATCTTGAATCTATATTTGTTGTCACAAACGATGATCTTGATTCAATTAGCACGAACTTTGATTTGAACTCGTACTCCTTGAATCTTTACTTGTTCTTTGTTCTTCGTTCTTGAGCTTGAATTTGATTTCTTGAAGCTTGAAGCTTGTAGAGAAATTTATGTCGTTTGATCCACGAACTCTCTCTTGCTTCTTGTTATAACTTCTGGTCTCTTTTATGAGTTATGAAGACCCCTATTTATAGTTGTGGGAGGGAAGAGTTATGATAAGAACAAACGCTTTCCGGCCAATCAAATTGAAGTGTGACATGGTCGTATTTGATTGGCCAGAACATGTCACTTGCACACGTGGCGCGATTTTATTGACCTTTTAATGTGACTTTTCATGCTGTGTCATTTTGACACGTGACATAGTCTTATTGGCTCTTCCGTTTGACTTGGCATGCCACGTCGTTTCACGCGTGACACCAAACTGGGCCTCTAGGAAGATGTCATTTTGGGCTTAATGAAATGGACTCATCACTCAACCCTATTAAATGGGCTAGCCCAATGGATTAAGACTTATTTATTAACCCATATGTGTTGGACTTATATATTAATTCATTTATATATTAGCTCATAATATTTATTTGGATCAATATATCTCGAATTTAAAATATAATCTAAATTATTTCATAAATTTAATTTTAATAAAATTTATATGCCTACAGAGTTACCCTAGAATAAGTGATGAACTACTTTGATTCCTAAGAAGGTGCGGATAAAGTAAATTAAGAAAACGAAATATACACAAATACTATTACAGAAAACATTAAGAAGAAAAATGGGAAAGTTGGTCGGGTTCAGATGCAATTTGATCGCCCATTATCATCATGAAGTAATTCTTCTTTTGCTTTTTTGTTTTTAACACAGTGTTTTTGGTTCGACTAATCCAGTATTGGAAAGTTTTAATTTAGGGATAAAGCGCTTCTATAAAAATATAAAAAAATTAAGTTTTTAAGATTTAAAATTCGATATATTTGATTAAGGATGGGTTATTAGAGAAGAAAATCTCATCCATCTTTTAGGCTTTGTGTTTGTAATTAATGGAGGTTTGAATCTTAATCATTTAGATCTGAGATATTAAGTGCGTTTGTTTTTAAAGTCTCAATCTTAATTATATAGATCTTAATCCTTAAGTATTTTTTTTTTACTTCAAAACCACTTAATGAGTCTGAATAAGTTTGTATGATTAAGATCAATAACAAAGACTTAATTTTATTAAGATGTTATCATCCATATTCATTATTAATTGCCGTCACCGTCAACCATTATCAACTACCATCATGCCGCCACCACCACCACCATACTCAACCACCACCACCACCACCACCACCATAATCGGCTACCACCACGGCACCACCCGCCATCCCACCACTCCCACCATCATCATTCTCAACCACAAACAACACTCATCCACCTCAACTAACCACTCCATCACCCTCAACAACCATAATCGGTACTGCCCATCATTATAAACTACCACCACCCACCACCACCTTCTTCAATCACAACTATCACCACCACCCGTCTTTATTAGCTATCACCATTCACCACCACCATCCTCAATCATAATTGGCACTACTACTAATCACCCCTAGCTACTACCCTAAACCACCACCATTAACCAAACCTACAACCAACCACTGCCTCTAGTCGGCATTCACAAGCACCACTATTAGCCATTAACGCCAGCAACTACTATATTTTAATTTTTTTTATATATTTTATTGATAGAATATTAGATTAATTAATATTTTATTATAATCTTATGTTTATTAATTTTCAAATAAAGATAAATAAAAATCAAACAGTCTTAATCATTTAATATTTAGATCTTAATACACATCTTAATATTCAAATGTGTATTCAGATTCAAATATCTTAATCTTAATATATATCTTGATATTCAAATATATATTCAGATTCAGACGTCGTAATCTTAAAAAAAAAAAAATAAATGAGGTCTTACTCTTCTTTATTTTATAGATCAAGGTCCTACACTTTATTGTAGTTGGTAGGTACTATATGTTAAGTTGGTTTGATGATTAACTAAAGTGTGTAAATTATGCGGAAACTCTGTTTGTTAAAACAAAGACTTAGGTACTAGTAGGGGTACATAGACCGGATTGTTACTTTTTTACCAAAATCAAATCAAATCAATTATATCTGTTTGGATTAGTTTGATTTTTTTTGTGAATTTTTCAGATTTTCAAATTTTTTATTAATAAAATATTATTTCAATCTTACTTTATTAAATATTTGATTAGTAAATATACGTTTACTAGAAATTTAAAAAATTGACAAACATATTATCTATTAAATATTCTTATGGGACAATTTACTTAATAATATATGATAGTTATTTTTTTAGTCGTCCGACAATAATTTTTTGTTGATGTATAATTTCAAGGTTAACCGAATTTAGTAATAAAACATAAAAATCAATATGATACTTAAATAATAATACCTAAATATGATACCTAAATCTATATCTATATATAATAAAAGGAGAGACAAAAGCACACTATTAAAACAAGTGGCAAACCGCAAAAAACCAAGTAGCATCATTAAAACAAAATAAAATAACTTTTTAACTAAAAAAACTATTTTAAATTTTGAATCAACTGATTACTCTATTTGAATTAATAAATACAGATATCTTATAATTAGCTATATTAAAATAATAAAAATATAAGAAAAATTAACTACTTACTCAAATTGAGGAGTAGTTTAAAGTTGGAGTTTTAAAATTATTTTAATATTAAAAAAATGAAAAAATAAGAAAAAAATAAATTAGCTACTATAAAAAAAATATTAATAATAAAAAAAAAAATACCTATTCAAGTTGGGGAATAGTTTCAAGTTAGAGTTTTAAAATTATTTTATAATAAAAAACGCAAATAAAGAAATGAAAAATTGCCAATTCAAATTGCGGTGTGGTTTCAATTTGGAGTTTAAAATTATTTTAAAATAAAAAAATGGAAATAAAGAAATTAAAAATTACCAATTTAAATTGGAGAGTAGTTTCTTTCTAACACACACACACATATATATATATAGAAGTAAATAATTATATGATGCCAAATGGTATAACGAAACACACCAAGTATAAATTTTTAGGATAAAGCTCCAACAAAGTTGGTGTACGAAGGGATAACAATAATTTTATCATATTTATATTTTAAATTAATTAAAAATTAAATAACACCCAAGAAAATTATCAATAGTACTAAGTACTTGCTAATTCAATAATAAAATAAAAAGGATCAAATAATATATTTGATTACTATATGACGTGTATCCTTTATTTTTGTAAAGATTGTGTTATATTTCTGCACACTATATTAAATAATAAAATACAACTAATATTTATTAAATTAATATGATATATTGACTCTTATGTGATTTTCCGGTACGATTTGCACACCTATATGGTAGTAATTCGATTGGAATCCGCGCCATTGTCATTGAGGGCTTACCGAAGTAATATAGTTCTTCACGAAGAATCTCTTTCTTTGTTTTCAAGTTTCACAAAATTGATGCATGCAAGATCTTGGACTCTAAAATTAGTATCATATATCAACGAAGCCTAATTATGTCAGGATATCCTCTCATCCACTGTTATATCATTTCCGGTAAATATAATTGCAAGGATTAAACATATGATCATTAGGTTTTGGTTAATTTTGCTCGACTTTCTATGTACATTAATTATGTGATTCTTTGTTCTTGGGTCCTCCTATCTCTAACAAGTTTTTTTTTTTTCCTTTTTCCAAAACACAAATAAAGAAAAGAAGTAGTTCAGTCTCAACATTCCGAGGTACTATTCTCATTAATCTTTTCCCTTTAATCCATTATTTCCTAATGTTTCATTTTTGTATCAGTATTTAAATTTATAGCAATAATTTAAATGGCATTTTTTTTAGTTTTTGTCATTCATTGCAATTTTCGTTCATTTGTTATCTAATCGTTACACATATCTTTGACCAAGACATATTTATCTCTTTTCTCCTTTTTTGTTCTTTTCCCTTGTGCCTAATTTCGTATGCTAATATTAACAGCTTGTTTGGATGATTGTTAGGTATGTATTGTATTGTATTATTATTTAGAAATAATGTTTGTTTTTATTGTTTATTTAAAGTTGATTGTATTGTATTGTTAAATCCATTATTCTGGAACAACCAAAAGTCCCATTTTTTGAAACAGCCGATTTAGTGTGATGGGATTGTTTCGTATTTTCTTTTTCAGTTATGCCCTTACTTATTACTCCATAATTCTATCTTATCCTTTATCTTTTTTTATTTTAACTTCAAATCTCCAACTTATTGACACACTTTATCCACATTCATCTTTTCCAGAGTTGGTTCGTGTTGTTCTTTTCATTCAAATCTCTTTTCATTTCTTTATCTCTTTTCATCGTATTAGTTTTTTTTGCTAATGATAGTTAATTTTTTTCTTTAAGTTTTTACTCTTGTTTCTAAGCTACATAATTGATGATAAATTAGTAGAAATAGGTTTCTTAAATTATTTTTATATGTAATTCTTGATAAATTTTACTTAAAATAATTGAGGATATTTTAGTAAAATTATCAGTTATAGTACAGTACGATACAGTCAAACCAAACAACAAAAATATTATTTAATAACAACAAACGATACAATCTATCCAAATATTGTATCCATAAAATAATACAGTACAATACAATATAGTACAGTACAAGATATTGTAAAACGATAGGTAACAATGATCCAAACATAGCGTTCAAAGGTCCAAAAGTTGCCTCATTAATTCACTCATTATACCTTAAATAAGTTCGGAATTTTTCTGTTTTTGGTTGTTAGAAATGCTATATCAATAAAAATTATCAGTGTGGCTTTATGTATCGATAATTTGAAATTATATACAACATTAGCTCATTCTTCTAAAACTTGTATACGGTTAAAACCGAGCCTATCCGATTTTACTATTTGATCGTGACCCGGAGGTTGCATCGAAGGGCGACTTTGTAACGGGACAGATTACGTCACGAGGATAATATACTGAGTCCAAAATCGAGGTATCTATCAAGATCGAGTTTAGTAGCAATCGAAGCCAAATGGGATAGACATCGAGTAAGATTGAAGGTAGCATGATAACGAAAATGCGAGATATCCGTGACAGGTCGAAGATCATGGCAAAAATCTCTGAATGGATCCAATCACGAACGACAGACTCGCTAATCATGGGATCTCCTTATGTAATTAGAGTTATACTATAAATGGATTCCTATAGTATATAATATATAAAGGGGAGTTCTAATCATTTGTAAACATCCTTATTGACAGATATCAAATCAATATAATTCTCTGTTTCTCGCTTACATTGTTGTTCATCAGTTTGTTCTATTTTCTAACCGTTCTTGCACCAATCAGTTCGAGAGTACTTCGACTCGAGGGCTGAGTTCTGTTTGAACACTGGTCTGCTTTACTTATAATTCAATTCTATCATTTATCTTCATATCTATCAATCGGTGTCGAGTGAAATCACATATCCTTAAAACCACAATATAAGTTTAATTGTTATCCAATTTGAGGGTAAACAGTTTGGCGCCCACTGTGGGACTAAAGATAATAGTGATTGCTTAATACTAGTTCCGATAACACACATTACTTTACACTTATTCTTGTAAGTGTTTTTGTTTTCAGGATAAAACATGTCAAACTCACAAACAGAGCCCACACATGGTGACAACGGCCTCAAATTTCACGGGGAAAACGACAATATAGCCTCCCCAGGGATCGAGGTGCCTCAAGTGATCTCGGGGGAGTACCAATTGCCAATCCCGTTGACGTCAGTTCACATATCGCCTTAAATGCAAATTTGGCCGCTGATCCCGAAGGTAGCGTAGGCAGGGAAGGTCAATCTGGTGGTCAAGGTACGCAGGGCGGAGGAGATGGTGGAGTCAGCCTCCAATTGATATTCGAAATGTTACAGGCTCAGCAAGCCGCTATAGCACAACTACAAAATCAGCATCAAACGCCGAGTGGTGTCGAACCAGAAGTTGTTTACAGGACCGAGCCAGCGTCGGAAAGGTCGAACGCCAATTAATCGGGGACTGATCCCACCGCTATGAAAATGCTCGAGGAACTCACTAAACGAATTGAATCGGGAGAAAAGAAAATCGAGGCAAATGATAAGAAAGTAGAGACATACAACTCCCGAGTTGACCAAATACTGGGGGAACCACCGATCTTAAAAGGTATGGATTCGAAAAAGTTTTCCCCCCAAGTGAGGCCCGAAGCCTATTCCGAAGAAATTTCGTATGCCGGAATTACCCAAGTACAATGGGACCACCAATCCTAATGAGCATGTCACCTCCTATACATGCGCTATAAAAGGAATCGATTTAGGAGATGATGAGATCGAATTTGTTCTGCTGAAGAAATTTGGAGAAACATTATTAAAGGGGCAATGATATAGCATCACAACATGCCACCTAATTCCATCGATTCCTTCGCCATGCTTGTGGACTCTTTCGTAAAGGCACATGCTGGAGCAATAAAGGTTGCGATTAGGAAGTCGGACCTCTTCAAGGTGAAACAAAAGGACAACGAGATGCTGAGGGAGTTCATATCTCGATTCCATATGGAACGCATGGAACTACCATCAGTCATAGACGATTGGGCTATTCAAGCCTTTACGCAAGGTTTGAACAAACGAAATTCAGTTCACGTCAACTAAAGCAGAATTTAATTGAATATCCGGAGGTAACCTGGGCCAATGTACATAATCGGTACTAGTGAAAGATCAGGGTCGAAGATGATCAATTGGGGACCCCTTCCGGCTCTATATATCCAAACAGGCCCGTTGGTAGAGTTCAAAGGGACATCGATTCAGAGCCCCCGATCGTATAGAGATCGGTATCAACCATACAACGCGGATCGTAAGAACAACGGCCGAGGGCATAATCAAGTTTGAAATGAACGAAGGAATGATCGAGGACAGAGTTCTCGAGGACTTATGATAAAAAATGGCTTCGATAAACATGTTGATCCCACAGAAGCGCCGCGATTATCGGAATATAACTTCAGCATCGTGCATCAGGTATCGTGTCAGCCATTGGGAGAATCAAAGATACTAGATGTCCCAGAACCTTGCAGACCGATCCATCTCAGAGAAACCTCAACCAGATATGCAAATACCATGGTACCCATGGTCATAGAACCGAAGACTGCAGGTAACTAAGGGAGGAGGTGGCCCATCTATTCAACGAGGGTCCCCTTCGAGAATTTCTGAGCGACCTAGCTAAAAACCATTTCAGACACAGGGATGCAAATAGGAAAAACGAGCAGGAAGAGCCACAACACGTGATTCACATGATCGTTGGCGGGGTCGATATCCCACAAGGGCCTGTGTTCAAACGCACTAAAGTATCAATCACCAGGGAAAAACGAACTCGGGACTACGTGCCAGAAGGAACTTTATCATTCAATGATGAGGAGGTAGAAGGGATCTCACAACCTCACAATGATGCTTTGGTAATTTCTATCCTTAGGAATAAAATTCAGGTTAAACGTGTTTTAATTGATCCAAGGAGCCCGACCAATATTATTCGATCGAGGGTCGTAGAGCAGCTTGGCCTACAAGACAAGATCGTACCCGCAACTCGGGTTCTCAATGGTTTCAACATGGCAAGTGAAACAACAAAGGGTGAGATCATCTTACTAGTAAACGTGGCTGGGACTGTTCAAGAAACCAAGTTCCATGTGATCGAGGGAGATATGAGATACAACGCCCTACTCGAGAGACCCTGGATTCACAATATGAGGGAAGTCCCTTCAACCCTTCACCAAATGTTGTAATTCCTAACGCCAGATGGAGTGAAAACGGTATATGGGAACAACATGCTTCCAAAGAAATGTTCGCGGTCGATGAGGTGATACCTATATCGCCACTTTCGACGACAAAGGATCGGAGCCTAAAGGAAAACAAGAAGCTAAAGAGCAACCACAACCACCAGCCTCGACCCAGTAGGAGAAGCAGGGAACAGACGAGGACAATGACTACTGGATCCATAGATCCTTCATAATCCCCGAAGATTCTGACGCTACCAAATCGATAGTCGAAGAGCTAGAGCAAGTTATACTGACCGAGTACCTGCCTTAGCGATAGATATACCTGGGCACGGGGCTAACCCCCGAGCTAACGGAAAAGCTTATTAAATTTCTTATAGATAACATGGATTGTTTTGCTTGGTCCTACTTAGATATGACAGGGATCCCACCGGAGATCACAATGCATCGATTGAGTATGGACCCGAAGTTCTGACCGGTAAAGCAAAAGAGAAGGCCCCAGTCCGAGGTAAAACATGCATTCATCAAGGACGAGGTAACCAAAGTTCTCAAAATAGGATCCATTCGGGAAGTAAAGTATCTCGAATGGTTAGCAAATATAGCCGTAGTCCTAAAAAAGGGTACAAACTTAGAATGTGCGTAGACTATAAAGATTTAAACAAAGCATGTCCCAAAGACTCCTTTCCTCTGCCGAATATCGATCACATGATCGATGCCACGGTTAGTCACGAGATACTTTGTTTTCTCGACGCCTACTCTGGGTACAATCAAATTCAAATGAACCTGGAGGATCAGGAAAAGACTTCGTTCATCACTGAGTATGGAACCTATTGTTATAATGTAATTCCGTTTGGGCTAAAAATACTGGTTCTACCTACCAACGCCTAGTAAATCAATGGAGATCTATATGGACGATATACTAGTTAACACTGCACAGAGGACCATTTAACACATCTGCAGGAAACCTTCAACATATTGAGAAAATACAACATGAAGCTCAATCCGGAGAAATGTTCGTTCGGGGTTGGTTCGGGAAAGTTCCTCGTCTTTATGGTGTCGAATCGGGGGATCGAGATCAATCCCGATAAAATCAAGGCAATCGAAGACATCACAATCATGGACAGTGTAAAGGCCGTACAAAGATTAACGGGGCGGATCGCCGCCCTAGGCCAGTTCATCTCGAGGTCGTTAGACCGAAGCCACAGGTTCTTCTCACTGCTAAAAAAGAAGAACAATTTTGCTTGGACTCCGGAATGCCAAAAAGCATTGGAAGAATTAAAGCGGTACCTCTCGAGCCCACCACTTCTTCATACTCCGAAAGCAGACGAGCAACTATATTTATACTTAGCAGTCTTGGAAGTTGCGGTAAGTGGGGTCCTAGTTCAAGAGGAGCAAGGTACGCAATTTCCTGTTTTCTATGTTAGTCGAACTTCAGGTGAGGCCGAGACCCGGTACCCACACTTAGAAAAATTATCTCTTGTTCTAATAAGCGCCTCTAGGAAATTAAAACCATATTTTCAATGTCACCCAATTTGTGTGGTGACCACTTATCCTCTTCACAATGTTTTGAATAAGCCCGAACTTTTGGGCTGATTGGCCAAATGGGGTCAAAATCAGTGGGTATGATATCGAATATCAACCCCGAACGACCATCAAGTCTCAAATCTTAGCATACTTCGTGGCCGACTTCACGCTAGCCCTTGTACCCCAGGTCGAAAAGGAATTGTTATTAAAAATGGGTACATCATCGAGCGTGTGGACTCTTTTCATAGACGGCGCTTCGAACGTGAAGGGGTCCGGTCTAGGCATCATTTTAAAGCCGCCCACAAGCAATACAGTTAGACAGTCTATCAAAACTTCTAAGTTGACTAAGAATAAGGCCGATTATGAGGCCATGATTGCAGGTCTCGAGCTAGCTAAGAGTTTGGGAGCAGAGGCCATCGAGACCAAATGTGACTCCGTACTTGTGGTAAACCAAGTCAACAAAAACTTTTAGGTCTAAGAAGATAGAATGCAGAGGTACTTGGACAAACTACAGGTGACACTACACCGGTTTAAAGAATGGACTCTAAGACATGTACCTCGAGAACAAAACTTGGGGCCGATGCCCTCACAAATTTGGGGTCATCAGTCGAAGACAAAGAAATTAGCTCGGGGACTATCGTACAACTTTCGAAGTCAGTGACCGAAGAAGGCCACGACGAGATAAAATCCACAAGCCTAATCTGGGATTGGAGGAATAAATACATCGAGTATCTAAAAAATGGGAAGCTTCCATCGGATCCTAAGGAGTCGAGGACTCTACGTACGAAGGCCGTACGATTCACATTGGCCGAAGATGGAACACTATATAGAAGGATGTTCGATGGACCATTGGCAATATGTTTGGTCCCCGAGACACCAACTACATCCTACGGGAAATTCACGAGGGCACCTACGGGAATCATTCCGATGCTGAATCATTGGTTCACACAGTCATCAGAGCAGGGTACTATTGGGCCAATATGGAGAAAAATACTAAGGAATGCGTTTAAAAATGCGACAAGTGTCAAAGATATGCACTGATGATCCACCAGCCCGGAGAGCAACTCCATTCATTCCTATCACCATGGTCGTTCATGAAATAGGGAATGGATATCGTCGACCCTCTACCATCGGCCCCATGTAAAGCTAAATTTATTTTATTTATGACTGAATATTTCTCTAAGTGGATTGAAGCACAGGCCTTCAAAAAAATCATATGCCGATTCGGGATACCTACCGAGATCGTATGCGACTATGGAAAGTAATTCATCGGCAGCAAGATAACAAAGTTTCTCGAAGACCACAAAATAAAAAAGGATCTTGTCGACGCCATATAATCCTAGTGGGGACTGCCGATCTCAACTGAAATTCAAGCCATTTATCCCATACTCGGGGACTGCCGCCCAAAAATTGATATGATCGAATTATCAAACCTCGAGAACATAAGACTTTAAAAAGGTAATATTCGATTTTATAAGCCAAGGCCAACCCACTCGGGGACTGACACTTCGAATAAGTTCAGAGTGTAATCGGGAAATAAGCCCAAGAGTAAAATCCCAAGGCTATGACCAAACTAACGCGGTTCGGAGACGTCCGAATTCCGTAATAAAAGAGGCCTTCAAATACTTACATAAACCGGTTAAAAAGGCTACCCTCGGCAAAATGACAAAAGGGTTTCGACAATATCAACCCTCCAAAAACCCTAAGGGGTATTGAATTATTCGAACCTTAAAATAATTTTGTACTGAAAAATTTCGTGCTAAGGCATAACAAAGCGAAGGGTTTCGACCAACCCTCAATAATCTTAATAAAGTACAGACTTATCTCGTGCTAAGGCATAAATTTTTTTTTATTAACTTTTAAGCCGAGAAGGGAGAAAGCCATTCTTTTAAGGCCATATCGGCCCTATTCAAGAGCCTAAGGGCCGTTTTATTCTTTGAGTTCGAGAAATAAACCTCACTCAATTAAGACCTAAGGGTCACCCTACATTGAGTTCGAACAAGTATTCACTCGACTACAAAGACCACATTAGTCTGACTTTGATCAAATCGCCTAAACGTCGAATTTACGAACAAAATTTTCACAAGGCATGAGTGAATCAAAAATTTTACAAGGCTTAAGTGAATCAAAATTTTCATAAGAATTTTCACAAGGCAAAAGTATAAATAAAGACAAAGAGAAGGGAAATGTCTTATAAAAAAAATATTTTTACCGCAAAATTTTACCTTATTTACCGTCGGTAATTTTTCACGTCAATTTTCTACGTCAATATTCTTATTTTATTATTATCAGTTTATTATTGGTATCAAAGCTAGAAGATTTTTTGGACCACAATTTTATGAAACAACATAGTTTTACTAGATATATAAGTTTCCACTATAAAATGATATATATTACCTTAGATAGTATGAGAAATTTTATAGAATATAAAGAAAGGTTAGAAACACAATTAACTCTTTGCGAAAGACCAGAAGTAGGCAAATTAAACAACGCAGAACTTAAAAATTATATTATTTCAGAAATAGAAACATTCAATTATACAAATAGAACAAGAAAAAGATTATCTCAGAACAATCAGAAATAAGATAAAACATATCCCATTAGGATAAATAATATTTATGAGACAACATCCTTTAACTAAACGAATAACTTTTAATTATTGGATCTTAAGCGGAGTTTTACAAAGAAAAACGGAATTAAAGAAAATTTTAAAAAAGGTCAGAAACCTCTTAACGACAACTTTAGAATTAGCTGAACAAATACAAGAATCAAATTTAATAATTAATAGAGAACCTAGTTATATAACGTAGTATTAGTAAAAAAAACAATATCTGTTTTAGAGTGGGAATTACAATATATAGAAGGCGAAATATATTCGGAACACCAAAGAATAAAATTTCCGAAGAATAAGAAAATTTGGATACCATTAGGCTAATCAAAATAGATAGATTAAAGAACTTAGAATATTTAGATCTAAATATATATCCAGAAAAGAAATACAGAATATTAAAAGATAATTCGGTTATAAAGTGTAATTTTTAATAGTGGAGAACATATATTACATACAGAAGATAAACAATACAACACGTTGATAGATTTAATAATTAACCTTAGCAAAAAAATCTCACGAAAATAATAAAAACATACTAAGAACACTAGAAATTGTAGAATCATTACAAATTAAACAGAGAAAGACTTTAGAAAAATCAGAACAAAATTTTGATTTCTTAAAATCTCAAGAACTAGAGATAGACAGGAAAATACAATTCTTAAATAATAAGTTTAACCTCGAAAAAATACCCGCAAAAAATGAGATAGAAAAACTAGTTAAAACTATTACAGAAAAACCTAAAGAATTAGAAATACAAACAACTAAAATGATAGAAAAAATAACACATCAAGTAGAAGTATTAACAAGTGAGATAAGCACCTTAAAGGAAACAATAGAGACAATAAAAGAAATCTCTCTTTCATGAACGATTTAGGACAGGTATACGAGAAAACATTAAAATTAACAGAAAATTTTTAGTCTGGCCCAAAAAGACTTATAGAATACGATCCTCAAGGAAAATCAGACCAACTACAAATAAAACAAAATAACACTATAATAGCATTACTCTTAGAACTTAATAAAAAAATTAGATAAAATTATTAAGGACAAAGAATTAAAAACCGAAATAGAAAATCCAAAGAACAGAGAGGTAGAAGATTTAATAGAACAATTAAAAAAGGTAAAAATAATGCCCCCCAAAAAAACTTAAATTAGTAAGAAAGCCTCAAAGATGGACCTTTTTTCAAGTAGGACAAGAACAACAAGAAGATCATCAATTAGACGAAATAATAGATATAGATATAGATATGCAAATATTTCAACAAAATCAATTAAGACTACTCAAACCAAAAGCATTATATAACGTATGATGTTTTTCGAATAATTCACGATTATATAGACATTACAGAGAAGAACAATTATCAATCATAGGAAACAAAGTCGCAACAATAAATTTTAATCAACCCAGAATCAATAAGACAAATAAAAAACTACAAAAAGAATTTAATGCATATGAGATTAATAGTAATAGGATTAAAATGATTAACTAGAAAAAATTTAGGAACTAAAGTACTGGTTGTAGTATATGATGATAGATGGTCTGACCAAAAGAAATCTATAATAGGTTTAACATAAGTAGACATGACTAATAATGGAGGAATATTCTATATAAGCCCAGATTTTATGATAAACTTAGTAGAATTCGGAAAAAATATTAAAATAGGAATACAAACTAAATGATATGAAGAAATGAATAATGGAAATAATTTATTAATATGTGTAGGATTTATAGGAAAAATGGCAACTAATAGTAATACAAAATTCAAAATTAAGGTAGATGTAGTAGAAGTAATGGGAAATAAAGGAATAAAACTAATAAAACCCATCAAAATAGACCCAGAAGAATATGCAGGATTAGAATGGAATCTAGAGGACTTTGCAAAACCAAAAATATTAAAACCAGAATCTCATTTGATGTATACAAATTCTAGGGGAGAAACTTCAATTAGGTTCACTGACTATAATTATACCACCCATAGGGAAGTAAATGATGGAACTGAAAGTACGGTAGAGGAAGTGAATGTATGAACATTGAAATAATACAGATGAATTTGAAGTAGACAAAGCATTAGAAAAAGCTAGGATATTAGTTAGAGAAAATAAAAACAGGGACTTTTCAATGTAAAACATGTAAACTTGGGAGTTTAACTCTAAGTGAAACAGAAGAACATTTTAAGAAATGTGAATTAAGAACGGACAATTGGGGATATAGATTAGAAAATATTTCACAAAAAAGATTAGAAAAATGTGATGACCCACGGGGTCATTATATGAATTAAGACTCCGTTATAGACTTATTGACCATAAAAGACTAATTTTAATTACCTCGATTTGAGTGTGCAGTCCGGGCGTGAAATCGGAAATCTTTTATGTGAAAATATAAGAAATAATAATTTTTAGAATTAAAATTTGGTTTTAGTTGACTTGAGTCAACATTTTTAACAAACGGACCCGGATCTGTGTTTCTAATATCCCGAGAGGTCCGCAGTAAAATATGGGACTTGGGAGTATGCCCGGAAATGAATTCCAAGGTCCAAAGCCTTAGAAATCAATTTTTGAAAGAAATTGTTTGCTGAATTATTAATAAAATAAAGAAAAGAATTAATGTTTGAAACAATTGGTATCGGGCTCGTATTTTGGTTCCGAATCCCGGTACAGATTTATTATAGTATTTGAATACTAACTGTGAAGTTTGGTGAGAATCGAAATTTATTTGACGTGATTCGGACGTCCGGTTGAGAAATAGTAAAATTGAAGTGTTCTTGAGAAAAATGATGAGTTTTGAGGTTTAATTCATCGTTTTACAAGTTATTTTCATGATTTGATCGCACGAGCAAGTCCGTATGATATTTTTAGAACAAATGTTTGGGTTGTGTTGCGCTCGTTCTTTCTTATGCTTCAATGTCGTTTCTTCAAGTATGAATGATATCATATTGAACAAATGAGCCCCGATTTCTGTTTTGAATGAAGTATTATATTCGTATCGTAATTATGGACCCGTAGCAAAAAGAATCATTGAATTTGGACATCGTATGAGGATTTTATGGTCATTTTACTAAGGTTGCCAGATTTTTCAGATTAATTACGAAATTGCCACTGACAGCGTATTTAAAAATCTGCACTACTTGCAAATATCTCATTCATTATAAGGTCAAATTGAGTGATTCAAAAGCCTAACTTGACCATAATTTGACAAGGAATCCATTAAAGACATAAAAACTGAGTTTCGGGATCATTTGATACGAGAAATGAGACAGAATATCTGGTAGAAAAATATATAAAACTAGAGTTTGTTCATTCAGTCATATTTTGAGTTGAGGAGCTCGGATTTGGGTGATTTTTACCATGGGGATTGGGGTAAGTGTTCCCTACTCATTTGTTTTTGGTTATATTTCAATTACTCAATGTTTTTCATCACTTTTAAATCAAAAATCAAGAATTTTCATGGTAAAAATTGAGGGTTTGGGTAGAATTAGGGAATTTTGTAAAAATTAAATCTTTACCTCGAATTAAGAGTGAATTTCGAAACTAATTGCATATTCGGGCTCCGGGGTGAATGGGTAAACGTGATTTGGTCCGAACCCCGAGTTTGGACCAAGCAGGTCCGGGGTCGGGTTTTAACTTTTTTTGAGAAAACTTAGGAAAAATTTATAATTTTCAGTAAAGTTAGTTCCTTTAGCATTAATTAATGATGTTAAGTTAATTATGGTTAGATTTGAGTGTATTGGAGGTGAATTCAAGAGGAAAAACTATAATTGAACAGTGAGTGACCTGCGAAATTGAGGTAAGTGCTTGGTTTAACCTTGACTTGAGGGAATAAGAATCCCCAACCTAATTGTTATGTGAAATTGCTTGTGTATGTGAAATTGCTTGTGTGTAGTGTATAGGTGAGGTGACGAGTACCTATGCACTACTAAATTGTTGTTTACCATGATCCCTTTTCCGTTTTCCATTTATTTGCTTCCCGACTTGGCTGTTTTATGATTGTTGAGGTTTATATGGTCAAGTGATAATCTTTGCTGAAATAAATCTAAGACCTGAATAAGAGTCACATGTACTTTTGTATTGATGTTATATAGATCAAGAATTCTTTTGGATTATCATTTTTATGTTTTTCTTTTGAAGATTTAGTGAAGTCTTAAACCTTAGACCAATAAACAAAACAAAAAAAAAGTATTGAGAATATTGTAGAGTAAGACTCCAGACTTTAAAAATGTAAAATGGTAGGATAAGATAAACTATTTGGAGCTCATTAAATTTAGGTCATGAGTGAATAGATGAAAATATTCATTTATAGACGGCTAGTAGAAATATGTTCATGTACGTAATTGAATTATTCCGCATATGCTACTTGACTATTTATTTTCATTAGATTATTGCCAAGTATTGTTGCATGCGTGTTAAAAGTGTTGGTGTCACGACCCAAAATCCATAAGGTCGTGATGGCACCGGACACCATTGTCAGGCAAGCCAATCGTTAAATAGTTAAGTTAAATTTCATGTTTTAGCATTTTTTGAAATCATTACGTTTCAATTTATTACATGATAACTGAATAAAATCTGCTAAATAAATGCGACAGTTTAATATTCCATTTTTATAAAATACATCCCAAACACATCCCAGAACCCGGTGACACAAGTGCATGAGCAATTTCTAAGAATTTATACAATCATTACAAAGCTTGTCCGAGATACAAATTGGACAATGGAATTTAAAACAAAATGAATACAATACGAGGGAGACTCTGTCAGCTGCGGATCGCCTCCGGATGATGCAGCTCGCCTAAGTCTCCAAACCAGCCACATCGCTATGAAAGTACTTGTGCAATAAAAATGCACAACAAGTATAGCATGAGTACGAAAACAATGTGTACTCAGTAAGTATCCCGCCTAACCTCGAAGAGGTAGTGACGAGAGGTCGGATTTGACACTTGCTAGAGGTTAATTTTTAATAAAATCAGGGGTGACACAAAGCATGAATATCATAGGGAATTTAATAAGTAATGACAAGAAATAACGTCTTTCACATTTAACATTTTAAATTTTCGCCATTTCAATTGACAATTTATAATTTCCAGGTCAGTAAACAGGTATAAATCACAGAAAGGACGCAACAATTATTAGGCGCAAGAAATGCCGAGGGTCGAACGGCGCGGACCGACAATAATAAACTGTGTACTGCCAAAGAGTCGAATGACTCGAACCATAGATGCATCTATTACCCCGCTCGTGGATCGATCATGCGACGCGGTCATATATAATAATAGAGTTATCCTGCTCGCGAATCATACATGCAACTCAGGTACTCATAGATACACATATTCACACATTAATTCACATTTTATCAGGAAGAAGTTACTCAAAAAGGTGATAAAATTCTCTTTTTAATGGACTCGAAGATAATATTTAAATCTTTTCTGGAAATTCATTTGCCAAGTTCGATTACGTTTTAAATATTATAAATTTATCAGTAAGGTTACAGGTATGACAAATAAAATATGCTTTATCGGGAAAACAATTATCCCAAGAAAAATCAATTCTCTTTCTAGATGATTAAGAAAAATAACTTTCAACCTTCTTAAGTAGTCAGTTACTAATTCGATAATATTAACAGTCTAATTTCATTAGCAAAATTTCAAATAAAACAGGTAAGGCATGCTAGTGGTCCTAGACTACCCGGACACAAGCATGATAGTTGTTTAACTAAAGAATTAGATCCTTTGACTAAAGTTATTTCTAGGATGAACAAATTGGTTCTGTTACCGGGAATCTGATAATATTTGTTTACTTTTTAAGCGATATCCTCTGAACTATGTCGAACTCCAACGACAACAACCAGCAAAGGAATGGAACCCCATTTCCATCACCTTCAAGAACCCCACGTGGTTCAAGGGAACAATCCCCAGAAAGATCCAATAACAACAATGATAATAATGATCAAACGTTGGAACAAGATCAAGTAAAGCAAATGATTGCAGAATATGTGAGCCAAGCTTTGCAAGAATTTGCGAGGGGCTTACCGGCAGCGTTACCTGCACCACCGACATCACCCCCCAATAATACCATCACCATGGAAAATCCTCAATCTGGGTTGGCAAACTCAGGAGGGGGAGATACTCCTAATGAATCTCTCGAAGCGAGACCATGTATATCTAATAACTCAGAATTACAAAATTTACTGCTAACCATGCAGAAATAGATGAAGGAGCAGAACGATCGCATCGAACAAATTCCTGGAGTTCCGCCTACTATCAAAGGCATTGATGTTGATAGGTATTCTCAACAACCTTGGAAGCCAAGTGCGGCACCCTTGCATATACCCAAGAAGTTTAAAATGCCTGACGTTCCCAAATATGATGGAACAACTGACCCACGTGATCATGTGACTTCTTTCACTATCGGAGTAAAAGGCAACGACTTAACAAAACAAGAGATTAAATCAGTCCTTGTCAAAAAATTTGGGGAAACACTTACCAAAGGAGCCCTAACCTGGTATTCTCTTCTCCCTAAAAATTCTATTGACTCTTTTGCTGAGATTGCAGATTCATTTATAAAAGCACACTGGTGCACAAAAAGTTGAGAACAGAATGGAAGACATATTCAAAATAAAATAAGGAGACACGGAACTACTCCGTGAGTTTGTAGACAGGTTTCAACGAGAAAGAATGCAATTACCCAGGGTGCCTGATAATTAGGCAACCATGGCATTTGCAAATAACCTAAACGATAAAAGCTCAGAAGCCACGAGACGACTTAAGGAAAGTCTAAAAGAATTCCCCGCTACAACATGGAACAATGTATATAGGTATAGTACTAAACTCTGAATAGAGGAAGATATCATTGCTCGTTCAAGAGATGAAGATTATTCCAGATCCAGACGTCCTGAATCAGATAGAAGATCAGGTAAAAACAGGTACGATCCTTACTTTGGACCCTCGGGACGTGATATTCGTCCCAGGTTCGAAAACACTAGGTCAGACTATAGACCACTAGGAAGAGACGTAGTCTCATCCTCATCTAGATCCAGAAAAGATCAAGATGAATGACCTAGAGGTAATACCCGAATTGGGGATCATACCTTTTATGTAAGTACTACTGAACTTGTCTTAATATTGAGGAACGTGGGAGACAAGGTTAAGTGGCCCAAAGAGATGCGGTCAAATCTAAGTATAAGAAACCCAGATCACTGGTGTGAATTTCACAACGATCATGGGCACAAAACTGCGGATTGCAGACTTTTACAAGGTGAAGTAGAAAATTTATTAAAACAGGGCTAATTAACATAATTGCTTAGTGATAAAGGTAAACATGCATATATGAGGAACAGGCAGGAGCCCCCAAAGCCTCCTTCTCCAAAACGAACCGTCAACGTGATACACAGAGGTGAAGAAGTAAACAAAATGGTCTGCAAAATGACCACAAAGTTCACAATTACACATGGGAAACTGGTTCGTGAAAATCTGGAAGAGGACGATATAAACTTCGATGTTGCAGATATCGGCGGATTAATGATTCCTTACAACGATGCTCTGGTAATATCTTTACTTATTCATGACACTAACGTAAAAAGAGTGTTGATTGATCCAGGCAGTTCAGTCAATATCATTTTGCTAAGAGTCGTGGAAGAAATGCTACTGGGGAATCAAGTAATCCCAAAAGCACGAGCCATATCAGGGTTTGATAACTCTACGTTTATAACAAAAGGAGAAATTAAGCTTAGCACTTATGCTGAGGGGGTGATCAAAAGTGCTAGGTTCCAAGTCATTGATACTGACATGGCTTGTAACGTGATCATTGGAAGGCCATGGATCCACGACATGAAAGCAATACTCTCCACCTTGCATAAGGTAATTAAATTCTCCTCTGAATGGGGGATTCAGCAAATTAGAGGCGATCAATAAACCGCAAGAAATATAAACTCCGTGGTACACTACAACAAGAAAATAGAGGTGGAAGAATCACGAGATAAGGGAATCTCCCAAGCGGGTAACACCGCCCAAACAGGCATGGAAGAAATTACTATCCAAATTGGTATGGAAGGTATTATTGCTGGAATATGTACGAAAAAAAATACTTACGAGAAGGTGAATCAAGTTACCACGGAATGTGCATTAGACCACACGGATGCAGATTCCAGACCGGACGTCATTCATGAACCGGAGGAAGATGAGCACATCAAAACAACTACGGAAGAGCTCGAAGTTGTTCCATTGTCTGAACAAAAGCCTGAATAGAAAGTGTATATAGGCACCAGGCTGGGCCCCGGTCGAAGAGAAGAAAAGAAAGCAAGGACCATTCAAGAACCAAGTGATCGACGAAGAGGTACAAAAACTCTTAAAGATTGGTTCGATATGACAGGTAATGTACCCTAAATGGCTAGCAAACACCGTGGTAGTACCTAAAAAGAATGGCAAATGGAGAGTATGCACAGATTATACTGACTTAAATAAAGCATGCCCCAAAGATTCATTCCCATTGTCACATATAGATCAAATGATTGATGCCACAACAGGTCATGAATTATTAAGCTTTTTTTAGATGCATATTCTGGTTATAATCAGATTAAAATGGATCCCTTAGATGAGGAAAAAACTTCCTTCATTACAAACAGGGGGACTTACTGTTATAAAGTTATGCCTTTTGGCTTAAAAAATGCTGGAGCCACCTATCAAAGGTTAGTGACTAAAATGTTCCAAGAGTATCTTAGAAAGATGATGAAGTCTATATTGATGATATGTTGGTAAAATAAACACAAGCAGAAGACTATTTCCAGCATCTCTCTACTACTTTTGATATTTTATGCAGGTATAATATGAAGCTAAATCCAGAAAAATGCGCTTTTGGAGTGCAATCAGGTTAATTTTTGGGTTTCCTTGTATCAAACAGAGGAATAGAGGTAAATCCCGCTCAAATTAAAGCCATAGAGGAAATACCTGATATTTTAACAAATAAAAAGGAAGTTCAAAGACTGACAGGGAGAATAGCAGCTTTGGGTAGGTTTATTTCTAAATCTTCCGAAAAAAGTTTTAAATTCTTCTCAGTTCTCAAAAAGCAGAATCAGTTCGAATGGACTGAAGAATGTCAGCAAGCCCTCAAGAATCTGAAGATTTATCTATCGAAACCACCGCTGCTTTCAAAGCCAAAAGAAGGGGAAAGATTGCACATCTACCTGGCTGTTTCAGAATTGCTATAAGTGCAATACTGGTAAGAGAAGAAAAAGGTACGCAATCACCTATCTATTATGTAAGTAAAACTTTGCTAGATGCTGAGACTAGATATCCACATCTGGAAAAATTACCCTTAGCTTTAATAATGGCATCTAGAAAATTACGACCATATTTTCAATGTCACACAATCACCGTTGTGACTTCATATCCTTAAAGAAATATTCTGCATAAACAGGAATTGTCAGGAACATTAGCCAAGTGGGCCATAGAATTAAGTGAGTATGAAATAATCTATCAGCCTAGGACTGCAATTAAGTCTCAATACTAGCTGATTTTGTTGCTGACTTTAGTAATAGCATTATCCCTGAAGTAGAATAGGAGTTACAACTTTTTAACGGTGCTAATCCGGGCCTATGGACCCTATACACTGATGGCTCCACAAATATAAAAGGTGCCAGCTTAGACATAGTCTTAATATCACCACGGGTGAAAAGACACGGCAAGCTATCAAGTGTTATCCTATAACTAACGATGAAGCAGAGTACGAAGTTGTTATTGCAGGGCTTGAACTCGCACTGGAGCTCTCAATCGAGCAAATCGTGATCAACAGCGACTCCCAACTGATAGTAAATCAGATACAGGGGACTTACATCGCTCGAGAGACTTGAATGCAACACTATCTTGAAAAAGCACGAGAGCTCGTGAGACAATTCAAAACATGGAAGGTAATGCTAATACCTAGAGAGGAAAATGCAGAATCAAATGCATTAGCTAACCTCGCAGCAGTCAGGGAAGTAACAAACAAAGACAATGCAATTGTCCTCCAACTATTCCACTCAATGATCGACCAGGACAGGAATGAGGTAACTTTCAACAACTTAACCTGGGACTGGAGAAACAAAATTCTTAATTTTTTGCAGAATGGCACCGTACCTGAAGACAGGAAAGCAGCTCAAGAACTTCGCCGCAAAGCGGCACGGTACTGCCTTATACGGAACTCGCTTTATCGCAAGATGTTCGGAGGAACCCTAGCTAAATGCCTTGGGCCTAACAAAAAAGAATTTGTGATGAAAGAAGTCCACGAAGGAAACTGTGGAAATCACTCAGGGGCAAGGTCCTTAGTGAAAATCCTAATCAGAGCTGGAAACTATTGGCCTAAGATGGAAGAAGAAGCCGAGAACTTCGTATCCAAATGCGACAGGTGCCAAAGGTTTGCCAATAACATGCATCGACCAGCAAAATTATTGCATCCAATAATATCCCATGGCCTTTCATGAAATGGGGGATGGACATAGTGGGACCTCCTCCCATAACTAAAGGACAGGTACGGTTTTTGCTCATGCTAACCGACTATTTTACAAAATGGGTAGAGGCAGAAGCGTTCAAACAAGTGCTAGAAAAGGAAGTTAAAAGCTTCTTATGGAGAAACATAATATGCCGCTTTGGAATACCAAAGGAGATCGTGTGCGATAATGGCCTACAATTCATAGGCTCGCAAATCACAGAATTCTTCAAAAGCTGGTAAATCAAACGGATCACTTCAACGTCATACCACCCCGTGGCTAATGGTTAAGCTGAGTCAATGAATAAGGTCATCATCAACAATCTAAAGAAGCGGCTGGATAGAGCCAAAGGAAACTGGCTTGATGAGTTACCAGCGGTACTATGGGCATACAAAACAACTTCAAAAACAGCCACGGGAGAAACCCCGTTCGCACTTGTCTATGGCTCAGAAGCCTCAATACCTGTGGAGATTGGCGAACCAAGCATAAGGTTCTCAACATCCATGGAGAAAGAAAACGACGACGAATTGAGGACCAATCTGGACGTGCTCGAACCACGGAGAGAAGCAACACTGATACGGATGGCAGCTCAAAAACAAATCATAGAGAATTATTACAACCGTAAAGCTCATCTCAGGTACTTCAAGATTTGGGACTTTATACTCAAAAAAGTCTTTCAATCAACGAAAGAAGCAGGCGCAGGAAAGTTAAATCCAAACTGGGAAGGACCCTACAAAATCCGAGGCATAGCTGAGAAGGGCGCCTATGAGTTGGAAGCTATGGACGAAAGAGTTCTACCAACAAGCTGGAACACCATCCACCTAAAGAAGTATTACTTCTAAGGAAAAGAAATACCCCGGGTCAGGTATTACACGTTCGATTTTATTTTAAACATTTTAAAAATTTTACTAACTTTTTTAGATGATAGGCATAAAGCTAACCCATCACCAGATGATGATATTAGACCTACAAAGACGCGAGGAAATAACACAATTCCCGGCCTAGGGTTACAGTTTCTGATGGACGTTTTAAAGGGTTAATCAGTCATCATCTAAAAAACTATATACCTTCGAGTCCGGAATGTTTTCTCTTTTTGAGGAAAAGGACCACAGGGAAGGAATAATCAAGTGCTCGAGATCTCATTCTTTAAAGCTCAAACACTTGGGGGACTATACAGTATGGAAGGCTAAGACGAAGCAAAGAAGACTATTAGAAAGTCAAAAGCTCGAGCTTGAAGACCCATCTACCCAACGACACAAGTTACGAGCAGAATCGAAAGAGATCAAAAAGAGTCATCCAAATACAATGCCTAATGCAATGCAAAAAACCTTCGAACATGTTCATGTTGAAAGGCAAAATATTAGTCACGAGGAAGAAATGTACATCTTTATACTTATTCAAAACTGTTGTAACAAAAATAGTTAGGGGTAAAAGATCATCATCATTGTACTCATTCAAAAGTTGTTATGATTAAAAACAGTTACGAAAACTTTGTACTCATATAGAAACTATTATCAAATAATACAGTTACGAATAAGAAAACATTTCCCTCGTACTTATTAGAAAACTGTTTCCAACAAAAACAGTTACGGGTAGAAACCCCAAACTTTATAAAAGCTGTTACTAGAGAAAAACAATTGTTCTCTTGTATCAATATCGAAAAATTGTTACCTATGAAAAACAGTTACGAAATACAAGTGTATATGAAATCTGTTAATAAAAAACAGTTGCAACATGAGTTTTAGATGATAATCATTACACGTAAAATGTCGTGGAAGTTCAAACAAAAAAAATTTTCCTTGGAAACATCCTTAAACATGTGTAAAATTCCTATCACTCTATTGCATTATCATGAAGTTGAGACGTCTTCTTCATGACAATCATAAAGGGCCCTCTTTCATAAATGAAGCCTACTACAAAAAGGCTCACAAACACCCGTACCTACTATGAAAAGGTACGAGTGATTACAGCATCCTCATGCAAAAATTCAGAGGTAAAAACAAAAACCTCGATAAATAAAGCATGCAAAAGACTTAAAGAGTGAAATAGAAACTCAACAGTCATACTAGCATTAATATATTAAAACGGCTAAGCGAAAACTAAGTATTTAATTTATACTTAGCCGTATAGAATTTTTAAACATTGAGGTGCCCCTAAGTTGTCATTTGGGGACTTTAAATAGATCCAAATTTACCCCCGATGGGTCTAGGGGTAACCACCAATTGAGACAAAAAAAGGGGGTAAACCAACTAAACTTCTTCAGGAGGGGGGTTGACTTCACTGGTAGAAGGAGCGGGAGAAACTAGGGATGAAGAGGCACGAGCAGCTGGAGTCTCACCATCGGGTGAAGAGAGGTTATGACCTTGTTGAGCCTTCTCCATGGCTTCCTTAGTTTTAGCTATTTCAGCACTAAGGTCGAAACCTTCTTGACTCATTTCCGTCAATGTGTCAAGGCGAGAATTCATATACGCCCAGCTCACATCAACAACAGCCACCTCTTCAAGATCTTCATAATCTCTTGCCCATTCTTGAAGCTCAGCTCTCAATCCTTCCTTCTCTGCTTCAACAACTTCATGGGCGGCTCTTAACGGTACAATCGACTCCTCCAAAGTTTGAACTTTATCTAAAGCCTTATGAAGGTCCTCTTGAGTACGAGTGGGTGATTGCACAAGCTCGCCTGAGTATTTCTCCTTCTGCCCCAACAAGTTTTTCAAGTCTCTAATCTCCTCTGAGGCGCGGGACAACTGCTCAGCAAATGAGGACTCCAAAACACTCTTGTCTTTATCAGCCTGACTGGAAGAAGCCTTCTCTACTGCCAGTTCTGCCGCCATGAGCCTCATCTGCTGCTTCAAGGTACTCTTTTCCTCTTCTAAGGCATCCATGTCAATCCTTAGGCTATCATACTGTGCTTTCCAATTATCCGCATCGGCCTGCAACTCTTTTGTAAGAGCACTATGGCTGGCTAGCTTGTCTTTCTTAGCGGGACCTATCAAAGGCTTGAGCCACACTTCGGGCTCACCCATTTTCTTGAAAAGATTCCCCTCAACTGGAACCACTATTGCCACCTGCCGCATCTCTCTGCTGGAAGACCCTACTTCCCTAGCGGAAGGCATGGAAGCAGGTAGAGATGAAGCAACAACATGCATGGAGGGTTGAGGAGCTGGAGAAGACACGGGCAAAGCAGCAGGCACGGAGGGTTGAAAAGTTGAGGAAGCCACGGGAAAAGCAACAACAGAAGCCGTAATAGCCAGAGGAGCAGATGAGACAGCTTCTCTTAAAGAAGCAGGAAAGACATCATCCAAAGGGACATCGTCAGGAGCACGGTCAAAACCTTCATGGAACAGGTAATCCACAGGCTTAAGAATGGGGGAATGTGAAACATCTTCAAAGGTAGAGGGCTCAACCACAGACACGGAAGGCAAGGTCATGGGTGTAAACTCATCATTTGAAACCACCCGCCTTCTCCGTGGCCTGTGTACTAAAGCACCCTCTTCTTCTTCTTCTTCTTCTATGGAACGAGACTCACCAATATTCCTCTTCGAGGAAGGCGAACCAACAATAATCTCTTGGGCCTGAGCCAAAGACATCTTCGGGATAGACGAAGCAGACACCCCACTAGCGGAGAACCCTATCAAAAGGGAAAAGGTTAAGAGACAAAGAAAGAAGAGACTCGAGTAAGGAAAGAAGCAAGAACAAAAGCTTCACTTACCGTGGGTCGTTACATGCCAACCATACCTCCCAATGAGGTACTTCCAATATCTCTCTTCTAAAGGAGCAACGGACAATAATTTTTCTACCCAATCACGGATACGGAAGACATTCTCAACAGTATCCATGATTGCTGAAGAATAAAACACAGATACGGTGTTAGTAAAACATCTCAAGTCAGAACGAGGAAAAGTAAATAAATGTGAGCTAAAGCATACTCACATGTACGATTCCACTTCTCAGGGAAGGGAAGATTTTCTTCACCCACTAAACCAACAGTGGGTACAACAACATACTGGAGGTACCAACCCCTATCTTTATCATCTCCAGGGGTTACCAACACTCTTTTGCTCCTAGCAGTCAGAGTAAAAACTCCTTCACAAAACAAGGTAGGAGAGTAGAGATGAATAAGATGGTTGAAAGTAAAAGGAACCGAGGCTAAAGAAGCTAAAATACTAAGACATGTGACAACTCGCCACACAAGCGGACCAATTTTTCCTAAGCATATATTGAAGAAACGACAGAATTCAATTATGACTAAGTCAATGGGAGGTCTAAACCCTAGAGTAAAAGGGTACATATAAACAAAAGAATATCCCGTCTTGTAAGACGTTATTATTTGATTACTATTCAGAATGTAGATAGGGAAATCAGACCTCCAAAAACACTCCCTACGAACAAGAGAAATTTGACCCTCAGTTACAAGGGTTGGATACTTGACACTCTCAAGGGAAGAAGATTGGTCTACAAGAACTTGATTATCTCTAGCAAAGACAAACTCAGCAGGANGGAACTATCTGAGAAGAAGAGGAGCCTCTCGAAGGAGTGGATCCTAGACTCCTAAGTCTACCACCCCTCCGACTCCTAGTCGGAGAAGAAGATGGCGTTAAATTTCCAATATCTGTTACTCCCTGTGGTTGATTTGAAGAAGACATGTTTACAAAGGTAAGAAGAAAGTTATTTACAAAAGACAAAGTTAGAGAGTGTTTCGTGGAAGCAAAGAAAAGAAGAAAGGTATTTAAACTTGAGGACAACCGTCAAACATGGAAAAAAAGAAAAATAATGATGAAAAGTCATAATTGAAGATGTCACTTCGGGACTGACACAGCCGCAAAAAGCCTTCAAAGGTTCCGAGTAAATACAGAACCAATCCGAGAAGGAAAAGTGGTATGAGCATTAAATGGAAGTGACGAACGACGCCTATGGTTCAGATAAGGATACAATGTTTCGAGGTAAAGCGGCGGCAAAATATTCCCTCCATAAATGAGTATCCACT
>MDKI01080395.1:0-24156 GCA_005239505.1 Nicotiana paniculata | reverse complement strand
ATTCCTATATTACTTGTCGACCACGTACACTTGCGTGTGCATTGGGAAATCAACCAACAGCATCACCTTTCGTGCTTTTACTCTCAACCTCACAATATAGATAAATTATACACGACATCACCCTTCGTGCTTTACACTCTTCCTAACAATATAAATAAATTATGCACGGCATCACCCTTCGTGCTTTTACTCTCATCCTCACCAGATAAATAAATTATGCATGCATCACCGTTCGTGCTTTACACTCTTCTTCACCAGTCACAGATTTTTAACAACATATAAAGAGGAATTTCACAAGAAATCAGTATTTCATCATAATTTCTCTCACCATTTCATTTCAATCTCAACTCAATATTCACAATGTTATCCATCTCGGTGGAACCGAATACAAATCTTCCAACATTTCACCAACAACAGTAATCATAGATAATAGGCTTTAAGACAACAAGAATAACAAGAATTAACTTTCACTCGCATGTTATGGCGTGACCACAACGTATAGGTACTCGTCACCTCACATATACATCGTATTTAGCAACAAAACAAGTAGCAAATAGTCACACAATACCTATTCCCTCAAGCTAAAGTTAGACACAACACTTACCTCGATTTTGCAGGCCACTCACTGCTCAAGAACAATTTTTCCTTTAGAATTTTCTTCCAACCCACTCGTATATAATCATAATCAGTTTAATATCATTAATTATTGCTAAAGGAACTAACTTCAATGCATAATCATGATTTTCCTAAGTTTTACCAAAAAAAAGTTAAAAACCAACCCCGGGCCCGCCTGGTCCAAACTCGAGGTTCAGACCAAAATCTATTTACCCGTTCACCTCCGATCCCGGATATATGATTTGTTTAGGAATCCGACCCCAATGGAGCTCAAATTCCCCAAATTTTGAAATTCCTATGTTCTACCCAAAATCCCTAATTCTACCATGAAAATTATTGATTCTAGGTTGGAATCTTATAAAAAGTTGTAAAAGATTGAAAGGAGTTAGTTAGAAATCACTTACCTATGATTTGGAGAAGTTTTGATCTTTGGAAAATCGCCTATGGAGGTTTAGGGTTCGAAAGAATTGAAGAATGGGCGAAAATCCTGTCTAAGTCCCTTTTACCCAGCTGCGGATGTCGCATTTGCGACCAGAGCTTCGTAACTGTGAAGCTCGGAAATGCGAGATCCTTCATATTTTCCGCTGCCTTAGCATTTGCAACAATTATGTCGCATTTGTGACTACTGGCCCATCGCATTTGCGTGCAGGAGGTCGTATTTGCGAAGAAAATCTCGCATTTTCGAGAATCAAGCTGGCCCAGGCTTCTTCGCAATTGCGATAAGAATATCGCATTTACTAGGCTTGCTATGCTCGCATTTGCGAAGCCTGATCTCGAAATTGTAAGATTAGAGGCCTGCATCAGACACCAGTTATGTTTTTTCTAAGTTCCAAACACTCCGTATCCTATTCGAAACTCATCCGAGCCCTCGGGACTCCAAACCAAACATGCACGCAAGTTTAAAACCAACATACGAACTTGCTCGTGCGATCAAATCATAAAAATAACACCTAAAACTATGGATTTAGCATCAAAACTCATGATTTTCTCAAGAAGACTTCAAAATTCTATCCTCTCAACCAGACGTCCGAATCACGTCAAATCAACTGCGATTCTCACCAAACTTCATAGATACAACTTAAATATTATAATAAACCTGTACCGGGCTCCGTAACCAAAATACGAGCCTAATACCAACGAGTTCACACATTAATCACTTTCTTTAATCCCTTTAAATTTCAGTCCAACAATTTTCTTCAAAAATTCATTTCTAGGGCTAGGGACCTCGGAATTCGATTCCGGGCATATGCCTAAGTCCCATATTTTACTACGGAACTCTCGGGACCGTCGGAATACGGGTCCAAGTCTGTTTACTCAAAATGTTGACCAAAGTCAACTAAACATCAACTTTAACTCTCAAAGATTATTATTATTCCATATATTTTCACATAAAAGCTTTCCGGATTCACGCCCGCACGCAAATTGAGATGAATAAAAAATAATGTTTTAAGGCTAACGAGCCCGGAATAGAGTTTAATTCATAAGATGACCCTTTGGGTCATCATAAATGCGGACAACTGCATCCCAATGACTATCACCAGGAGAATCCATAAACTAACTTACAATGCTCATGGGAAAGGAAATGCGAGGTGTAGTCACTATGAGATAATTTAATTGACCAACCAACTGCCTATATCTTGCAGGATTGCTAAGTAACTCCCCCTGTCCTAGCAGAAGTTTAGAATTCAGATCTATCGAAATGTCACTCTGTCTACAACATGTCATTTATGTCTCCTCAAGAATGTCTAAGGCATACTTACGCTATGAGATCAGAATACCTGAGTTAGACTGAGAGACCTCAATACCCTAAAAATACTTTAGTCTACCCAGTTACTTAGTCTGAAAGTGTTGAAAGAGATGTTGTTTCAATTTAGTAATACCATCCTGATTATTGCCGGTAATGACAATATCGTCAACATAGACCACCAGATAAATACAGAGACTTGAAGTAGAATACTGATAAAACACAGAGTGATCAGCTTGACCACGAGTCATGCCAAACTCTTGGTTAATTGTACTAAACTTACCAAACCAGGCTCGAGGAGACTGCTTTAGATCTTAAAGTGACCGGTGCAAGCCACATACAAGGTCACGAGACTCCCCTTGAGAAACAAACCTAGGTGGTGCTCCATATAAAATTAATCCTCAAGGTCACCGTGTAGAAAAGTATTCTTAATGTCCAGCTGATAAGAGGCCAAGAGGGAACAACAAGCATAGATAGAAAAGGCGGACTGATACTATCTTAGTCACGGGAGAGAAGGTATAATTGTAATCGAGCCCAAATATTTGAGTATATCCCTTGGTAACAAGACGGGCCTTAAGTCGATCAACCTTGCCATTCGGACCAACCTTGATTGCATACACCCAATGACAACCAATAGTAGATTTACCGGAAGAAAGAGGAACAAGCTCCCAAGTACCACTCGTATGTAAATAAGGCATCTCCTCAATCATAGTCTATCGCCATCCTAGATAAGACAATGCTTCGCCTGTAGAATTAGGGATGAAAGCAGAGCACAAAGAAGCCATAAAAGCATAATGGGGTGATGACAGATGATGATAACTTAAACCGACATAATGGGGATTAGCTTGTCCAACTTCTTTTTCTTTAGTTTGAAACCCATTGGTTAAAGTAACATTGGGAAGAGACTGTGAATACACAATATTTGATAAAAATGATTTATTACCAGAGATATGATAATAAGCGCCTGAGTCTACGACCCATGGTCCAAGAGTACTAGACTGGGAAACACAAGCAAAAGAATTACCAGCAACTAAAGTTTCAACCTGAGCAATAGAATCTACTTGTGGAGATTTCTGCTTACTTGCTCGGTACTAAAGGAACTCATTATATTCCCCTTCAAATAAAAAAAATCCCTGGTTACCTGTAGTCTCGATCTGAGCAACATAAGCATTTTTGGGTGGTCGACCATGTAAAGAATAGAACACTTCACGAGTGTGTCCAAGTTTATGATAATAAGAACATTTGGGTCTAGATCTTCCAAAATGACCTCCTCCTCGTCTATTCTCAATAGTTTGAGATGTCCTATTTTCCACTGTCTGGGATGCAAAAATAGAGGAGTCAAGTGTCTTGGATGAGATCATTGGGTCACTTGCTGCTGGGCGAAGTAATATAGAGAATAATTCATCAACTGTGGGGACAGTCGGACTAGCCAAAATCTGGTCACGTACTGACTCAAGGTCATTAGGGGGTCCAGCGAGTGTAAGAACTAGAAACATCTTCTGTCGTTTCTCTTGTTGCTCTTCAATACTAGCAGAAACTGGCATCAACTTCTCAAATTCTTCTATGACTGCATGTACTTGTCCTGGCATCAACTTCTCAAATTCTTCTATGACTGCATGTACTTGTCCCAAGTAAGTAGACATATCCAATTCTTGTTTCTTAAAGCTTGTCATTTGCAATGTTACATCATAGAAACGAGATATGTCATTATTTTATAGAGTACGAGCCTTTTCCCAAACAAAATAACATGTTTGGAATGGGCGTAACAAGGGCATCAACTTGGAATTAATAGATCACCACAGGATACTACAAAACTGAGTATCGACCTTCTCCCAAAGTGTTTTGGCCTTTTCATCACCGTAGCTAGCCCTTTTTGTTAAATGATGTTTAACCCCTTGACCTTTATACCACGACTCGACAGATGAAGCCCAAGCTATGTAGTTTGAACTTCCCATTAAAGGTTCTGAGTAATCATAATACCGGAACTTCCAGAACCAGTATTTTTAGACCCAAATACATCAACTCCCAAAGAAATAGTTGGATGGAAAAGAGGTCTAGCAAATTAGCACCAAATAAAATAAAGAATCAATTGTAGTTGCCGAAAAAATTCCAGCAAAAATACTGTAGTTGCTAGAAAATTTCCAAAGTGCTCGGAATCAAAAAAGAAAATTACGGGTAGGCTCGGAACAATAGGGCGATCCAACTGTTCTAAAGAAGGTTTCTGATAAAATGTACGGAAGGGCTCCACGCGCTGGAGTAGATTTTACCGAAAAAAACTATCTCCGATCGGTGCGTGGCGATGCGTGAGTCATTTGCTGAGGTGGTGTTTGCTGGGGTTTGGTCGTCGGGGGTTGGGGGACCTTGTGGTTGTGTTGGTTTTTGCACAACACCGATGGAGTTGGTTTTGACAAAAAAAAATCCTTAAAGATCATCGGAATTGAAGCACGACGATTGTTTTGGCTGGGTTTTCTTTCCCGGATGTTTTCTCACTATCGCTATGATACCATGTGAGAATGCACGGGACAAAAGTCTTATTAATTAATGTATTGACAATGATACAATGAGTCATATATATATAAAATACATGTTCTACTCCTACTATATATGGGATTAGTGCTTTTACATGTAACTATTTAACTACAAAACTAATAAAGTTGCCACTTGTAATGGAGTACGATAGATCGATATCGTTGTTATGCAAAAAAAATGAGTGTGAGAAAACGTTCGGTGAATATTAAAGTAACCGGAAGACACCTGTATTCTGTTACTCCGCAAGGGGTTGCTTGTAATGTTGAGTTTAACATCGAAGACGATGAAATTCTAACATATTTTTTGAGGACTCCGGATGAACACAGGGAGCTTCTTCTGATAAGAATGTTGGAAATGTACGTCAAGGCTGAAGACATCCGCAATAATGAGGTTCTGCAAAATAGGGATATCTCTCAATCATCGGGTGATTTTTTATTCGAACAAGTTCCGGGTGAAAGAGTTTGGCCAGATCTAAACTTATCTCCCCGGGGGAATGCGGAGCGAGGACATAATTTCTCCCAAAGCTTACATAATTCACAAGCCGAGTGGTAAACTTCAATTTTCCTTTGTGTTAGATGTTTGTTTTTATTGATTGAATGTGTATTAACACTCATATATTCCACATGGGGTATCAGCCATATATGAATTTTACAAGTTATGAACCAACAGACAGTTGGAATATGCCTAGTTTTGGTGTGTTGGATCATGGTGGTCAATCCGGGAGTCATCATCAACAGGATAATGTGCATCATGGGATATCAACACATTATGATTTGTAAGTGAACTGATAAAGTTTATATGTAATGTTTGGCTGAATCCAACTCATTATTTTATTGGTTGTGTAGTGAAAAAGAGCAACTTGAAGGTCATGTCCTTACTCAATTGCCCGGTGACAACATATTTAATCGGGATCTGGAAGATGCACAGAGTCGGGACGATGATAGTGATTACGACTATAATGCTGACGAGTCTGGAGATGGAACATCCTTCCCTGATAAGGGTGATGATGCTGAGGATGAGAATGAGGAACCTGATTTGACGAGGGAGCATGAACCACCTCCCATTAGACCAAGAGTGTACGAGTACCATGTGTTGTTTCATTCAAGGGAAATTCCCTACCTTGATCAGTTTCCAAGTATGTCAAATGTCGATGCCCTTACAAGGGATCTTAACAAAATTCGGACAGCAGCGTGGGATGAATCTAGAGAAACGGTGTTGTCAAAGGGCATGCTTTTTGCTAATAAAGCGCACCTAAGTAGGACGGTGTGAATGTACAACATAAAAGAGTGTCGTGAGATCGTGGTTCATGAGTCATCTCCGAAAGTATACAAGGCTATTCATTGTAGATGGTTTCAAGGTTGTAATTGGATGCTGCGTGCGAGAAAGTTAAAAACAAATATGTGGACTGTGGGGAAATACATTGGCACCCACGATTGTGAAATGGACACATTCAGTGAGAATCATTTTGTTGACTTGATTTCTCTTGTATTGATTCCACACATTTAGGCGTCCACAAGGTACAAGATCAAACAGTGTATAAAATTTGTCCACCATGTATATGGATGTACCATTACCAAAAGAAAGGCATTTCTCGGGCATAAACATGCGTTTGAAATTGTTTATGGTATCTGGGATAAGTCATTTGCCGTTATAACCAGGTACATGGCTGAATTTCAACACTTTAACCCAGGGACTGTTTATTGAATGGAAGCTCGAGTGGAGTTTGGGAATACCAGAATACATATTCAGATATGTGTTCCAGGCATTTAAACCATCCATTGATGGTTTTGTGCGTTGTTGGCCGGTAATATCCATAGACGTCACTCATGTCTATGGAAAGTATGATATTAAGTTGTTGATCGTCGTTGCAGTAGATGCTAATGGAAGTATATTTCCCCTAGCATTTGCTATTTGTGCCAATGAAAGCCAAGAGACTTGGACATTTTTTTTGAACCACTTGAAGGAGCATGTTGTCAAACAATGTTCAGGTATTTGTCTGTTATCTGATCGGCATGGCGGTATTTTAAGTCCTGTACAGAATTTGCGTGCATGGCAGGAACCGTATGCCTACTACCGTTACTGTGCTAGGAACTTGAAAGCCAACTTCCAGAGGGATTATCCGAATAAAGACTTACGTGATTTAATGTGGATGGCTGCAACAAATCACCAAGAGTGTAAATTCAGGAGGCAAATGGAATTGATTAGGCAGGAAGACCCAGAAGCCTATCGTTGGCTGATGTAATAGGAGCTTGACAAATGGACTTCACATGGGGATGGGGCTAGAAGATGGGGAATTCTGACTACAAATGTGTCAGAGTCTTTCAATGGGTTGTTGAAGTGTGGGTTATTGAAGTGTGCACGTGGATTGCTTGTCACTGCCATGGTGCGGATGTAATTCAAGTAGATGGCGAAGAGGTTTATTGAAAGATCTAGAGGTGCATCGTCATTGATGGAAAGGGATGTTGAATTTATTCAACAACCAATGAAATGATTGGAGAAATATAGGAAGCGAGCACAGTCGCATTCAATTTTTTCAGTATTGGAGCGACTGAAATATTTTTGAAGTTGCACTGGTCTGGATCACAACCGCGGGAATAATATACACATCGTCAATGAAGCCAGAAGATTATGCTTCTGCGGAAAATGGTCAATCTATCACTTTCCATGCTCACTGTTGATACCCAATTTTTACTAAAATAATTTTTTAAATGCATATACGTCTTCAAAATCCTGCATTAGCATCAATTGGTATTTTTTCACAATTTTTTACATTTTCAATAATTTGCATCAAAATCATGCATTAGCATCAATTGATTATTTTTAATAGATAATCATAAAATTTCATCAAAAATGATTTCAAAAACATTTATTGGTTTAATTTACTATTTATGGTCTTATTAAATCCAATTATTAACATTTTTGTATTATTTTTTACCAGAAATTAGTCTTTTGTATTTTTAAATACTACATAACCATTTTTTTAAAACATTACCATGCATGAAATTCATTTTTTTATAAGTAGTAATTATTTTACAAAGTATTTTTAATTAATTCATTTGGTATTTAACAAATAACCTTATTTAATTTCAATTTTAGCCTAATTAACTAGCCCAAAACCCTTATAAACCAGCCCAATAAACCCAAGCCGAAACCCCGTACCTAACCCGACCCAGGTCTTATTGAATGATGGTCGTTGATCATTTTTGATACACGACCCAGATTATTCCTACCATAATTAAACCTAACTTACTCCACCCCCCCAAATCCCTCATTTTCCTCTTCTCACCCCGCCGTCACTCACCTCCCTTCCTCTCAAATTCTCTCTAAACCCAACCCTAATTCCCCCTCGCCGTCACTCTCCACCGCCGTCCAAGGTGGTTTCTCACCACCCTCAGACCTCCAAGGGTCTCTCTTACGCTCGGTATTTCCGTCTCTAAGGTCCTCAAGGGACCAGGGTTTGTCCGCTTACACCTTTGGCCCTTTCTTGCCTGTCTCAGGCTACTCTGGTTTGATTTCTAGTAAGATCTTCTTATTTTGCCTTAAACCTATGGATTTCTAAGCCTATGTCTTCATCTCTGTGTTATTTTTCAAACCCCTAATTTCTTCCTTTGAACTTCTCAGCTCTGTACAGATCTGAGAAGGGTCGAACTTATTTTCACTTGTTTTTGTGAAAATCTTCTGATTTTCGAGTGGCTTGTCATTCTCCTAAACTAGGGTTTCCTGAAAATCCTTTCTTCAAAATGTTTTCTAACTTTAAGTGTAAAATTCCTCATTCTTATGTGTTTTGACTAATTTTTTTTGAGTTTTGCCTTAACCCTAACTAGCTTATGCTAAGCCCCCAATTTTTGGCATTTTGTTTGGATTCTGAGCTTGTCTGTGTTACTGGATACATGAGTTTGTTATGTGTTGTGGTTTGCATGATTTCTGCTTCGTTTAATTTGAACATATTGTGATTTTAATCTAATGTGCCTTTATTAGGGTTCCTGGTTCGATTTCTCGACTGATTCTACGTGTCTATATTCAGTCTGTTTGTTTATTCATGGAAAACCTATATTTTTCTCCTTAAATCGGTGTTGTTTTGAATTTTCGATTCACTGATTTGCTATATTGATACCTATGTGCTGATTTCTCGATTATTCCCTATTTTTTACACCTTTTAATTATTTCTTGCCTTATTTTGATTAAATGTGATACTTGCTGATTCTTACTAATTGTTTCCTTAAATAAACTCTTGTTTATTTAGCCCTAATTACCTACTCCGTACCTAAGTTTATTTGATTTCTTTCCTTAATTATTTGCCCTGCTCTTTACTATTAACTGGTTACCCCTTAATTAGAGGAAGACCTTACTGATTTTATGCATCTAATCCTCTCTAATTACTGATCAATTGATTTTTTACCTTATTTTTTCTAGCTCTCTGCTTCTATATATAATCTCCTCTATTCTCACTACACACACGAACACTAGTTCAAAAACTCTCTCTTACACTCAAAACTCTATGCTCTTCTTTGTTACTTGCAACTGTCACTGAACTAGTCGGCTGTAAGCCAGTGCTAGTTATTGCACCACATCTACTCGTATCCTATGTTTTTCTCCCCTTAACTGGTATGTCCTAATTCAATTTCAAGTCCAAAATTCAATGTGCTCTGTTACTGCTTTAGTTCATTGATTTCCGGTCTTGTACGTGCTTAACATCTTGTTGTTCAATGTGTAACTTGTATGTCTATATCATTGTTTCACCTAGCATTCCTGAACTACCCTGTTTAATCACTAGCCTGTATGAATTCTGTCCTGTTTAACTTGTGATTGGCATGTCTAAGGATCTGCCTATTGCTTTCTCTAGCATGCCTCAACCTGATTTTTTTCCATGTATGCCAGTATGTTTGATGGTTTACATGATCTGTTTATTAATGTTTTGGTTTAATCTGCTTTGCTAAGTTGTCTAATATTTCTTAGTAAATCTGGTTCTATGCCTCATCTGTCCACTGTAATTTGTTTCCACATAGTTGTTTTGTGATCCATGCTCTATGTCTTTACTACTAGTTGTATGATTAACTCCTTAATCCTATAAAACTCTTGAAAAGGCTTATGTACTCCTGTTGCTATATGTTTCACTATATGTGTTCTGTATGTCACCAATTCCCAATACCCCTGTGTGAGTTCTGTTAATCTTGGACCTGATGGTTCTGTAGCCAATCAGGCTGCTTACTGATTTTTCAAAAAAAAAAATTGTTTACATTGTTTTTAAACTGTTTTACTAACTGATCAGTCCTTATTTTCAGAAAACTTCTTTACATATTGAATTATTTCAGTGTTGTTTTCTTGTCGAAACCTTTTCAAAACTATGTCAAGCACTCTCACTTTACTCCTAAGTCCCTAGGTTCTGCCCCTCCAGTGTGTGTACTACCTTGGGATCCTCTTGAGATTCCTCTGAACTCTAGCACACACTGGGGTGGGCCCTTCCACACTGCACTTACTCAATCCCTGTCTAGGTATGAGCACTTCCAGGGATCCTTGAGGTCCCTTGGGAACTCTAACACACCTGGACATGAAATTGGCTATGAAATCCTTGGCATTTGAGACTATCAAAGGCTTGGCCTTATCAGGTGTGCTTGGGACCTACTGCAGGCTCCCTATAGTTAGTTTTACTTTTCATTTATGTAATTCATTCAGGGATTGGTCTGTAATAATTAATTGTAAATAGATATTGGGGTGACAAATGAAAAGGTGTATGGTATTGTGGGTAAAACTTGGTAGAAACCATGTTTCTAGGCTTTATATTCTGCAAATCTGCATTAGAATCCACGTCCTAGGACTAATGTGTTCATTCGCATCCAAATCATTCTAAACCTGCATTAGATATCATGTTCTTAGGGCTTCACGTTTATTACTTCAGCATACTTTAAATTACTATTCCATGCTTTAATTTGGCACAAGTGTTTTCACTTAGAAACCCTGCTATTAGGCTACTAGCCCTGTCTTAATAAAACTGTCATTCATGTATGCACTTAGATATTATGTTCTAGGAACGCTTTTTGCATTTTTATTAACACGTCTATTTCGATTAAAATGAGTAACTGACCCTGCTGCCATAAAAATAGTCTCACATATAGATGTATGTTTTCTGAACATAACTGGTATAAATCCCCCCTTTTTAAAAATCTGTGTCACCTAGAACATCATGTTTGTAGGTTAAACAACTTTTAAACTGTTTAACAATTTTTGTAATTGTGACTGCGTACAGTCCCACGCCTAGGCAAGCCTTAGGTAATTAATCTCTATATAAACTGGAAACTACATTTTGATTGTGTTAAACTATTTGAGTGTTACATGACTTAAAATCAGTAGGCAAACTGATTAGGACCCTGCCATTGAGTTTGGGAAACAATGTTCATATTTTGTATATTAATGTTCACCTAGACATCCTGTCCTAGGACTCTTTCTAAAAACTGTCTGTATTTGTGTTTGCGACGTGTTGTTTGTTTGCTATATGTTTGGAGGTAAACATGAGCCTTTTAATCGCTTTCTTTCACTTACTTGCTGGTCCTACCTGTTATTTGCTTGTCGCCTAGATTTTTCCTTTCTAAATACCTTAGGGGTTGTCTAGAATTGCCCAGATTTAGAGGTCCTAAAACTCCGCCAGGACCACAAGGAAGGGACGAGTAACAAAATGATTAGAGATCACTAAATAAAATCCGCTTAATAACCACTAAGGGGTGGGGTAATGAGTAGAAAAGGATATGATGAGCTGTGCGCTAATGCAACGTGTAGCCCCTCATCGAGGAGTGATTACTGGGCATTGCATGGATATGATCCTATAGGATAAGTAACTTAGGACCCCTTTCACTTATTTAAATATGTGTGCTTGGACTGCTAATCTGTTAAAGCCTTCATTCATTTAAATATGTGTGCTTAGACTTCTTATTTGCACCTGATTAATTCACAAAGTATGTTTGGCCAGGACCCACAGTTGTGGACTTCGAGGGTGCCTAACACCTTCCCCTTGAAGTATCTTCAAGCCCTTACCCAATCTCTGGTTATACAATTAGTGTTATAAATGACTCATAAGTAGGTACCCTAACACACCTTAATTCGTTAGGTGGTGACTCTTCAAATCCCTTATATCCCTTTTCCCAAAAGGAAACGAGTTGTCCAGTAATGTCAAAAACCCTAACTAATCCGAAAGGAGAGAAAAAGGGGGACGCGACAACATGGCGACTTTGCTAGGGATTCTAGGATCTTACCATTACAAATCACTTTGTGAATTTGTGCCTTACTCTGTTAATACCTTCACCCTTTCCCTTTCCCCTTTATGTGCAATTAATTGTTATTTATTTTTTCCGAAACAAAACTGACATGTTTCTTTGTTTTCTTCTGTAACTGCTTTCAATTATAACTGCTGTGTTTATCGCTTTCATAATGTGAAAATGCATGACAATATGCTGTTTATTGCTTATTTATTGCTGCATAATCATGCTTAACATCATACTCCACTCGTGCCTATACAAATCCTATAGCAATGCTCGATGAGTGGTTGAGCTCTTCCAATTTATATCACCCCATAAATTAGGAAAGGCTTATTTGCGGTAAAACCAGTCAATCAACGGTGCAGTCGATGGTTCCGTGCCTTTCCCCCTCGAATTGTTCGCTCGAGGGTACCGGTCTAGATCCCTATAGAAACCTTACTCTTGCTCTATTGTGCATGCATCATGGTCAAACATAGCCGGGTTAATGTGTCGTCTGCACAATAACCCTTTAAGACAACCTTATCCAAAAGTCCACTAGGGCTTTCATAATCCCAACGGACACGATCACTCTGTGCATTAATTTGGAGAACTAAATGCCTGTATGCTAATCATAAGTGTATAAATAGTCGAGTCTGGTTGGGGAAAGGGACTAACCATTTTTGTCTTGCAGAAAATGAGGCACGAGGTCCCCAGATTCGGTATGGTCAGCAATATCCCACCAATGCTCCTAGACTGGTGGGAAGAACTTTCCTCCAGTGATATGAAACACGTGAAGAAGTATCTAGGCAATTTACCGTCTTTTTTGGACATCCAGCCAAACAATATGTTGATTGAGGCAGCTACTTTGTTTTGGGATAGTGAAAGAGTTATATTCCTCTTTGGGAATATTGAAATGACACTGCTCCTAGAAGAAATAGGAGGACTAGCTGGACTGGTTTGGGAAAGTCCTGGGTTGTTGGTACTTGAGAACCGCACGGGCAAAGGTTTTCTTAAAATGATGGGGTTGAAGAAAAATGCTGAATTGGAGTGTCTGAAACAATCCTACATACCCTTCGAGTACTTATATGAAAGATACGGTCACAGCAAATCATACCGTACCTATCATGACGAGTTTGCCATCACACTGGCTGCGCAAAAGGATCTACGATTCGAGAACGAGCACCGTGAAATACATGAGACCAACAAGAGGCTGATCGAGGAATGGAAGGATATGGCTATCCTTTCCAATAAAAATCTGGAATATCTGGAGCGAGGAATAGTGAAATTGGAGGGCAAAGTCATCAAAAGGATCTGGGATTTCCAGAACGTCGAGGGGAATGAAAGAGGACACCTGGCTAGAGCGTACCTACTGCTGGGACTACGAGAGCTGGGAAATTTGTTCGATGGAATCAAGAATATCGAATCTGGGGAAGGTCCTTCTAGGACCAAATAGGATAGATTTACCTTTTTTTTTGCTTTCATAAATGTAATAAGGCCGAATGCCATTAGTGACTTATTTCCTATTTGTTATTTTAGTATTGTTTTGGGATTCGTCTATTTACATTAATGAAATGATGCATTTTAGTATCTAAGTTCTCCAAACCAACTTGTCGCTAGGCCTACCTCGGGCACAACGAGGCTCCTAAATTTAGGACGCGCGTTTACAATTCTGCAATATGTGTTTAAATACTGCAAATATTTTTCTCATGATCCTCACCGACTTGGCTACCTTTTGTTTTTATTTTATCTTTTTTGATTATTCCCCTTCTCCAAAGGTTGGTTCGTGCATTCTGGCATCATCAACATATCATACAAGATCCAGGGGCCCTCTACCATCTCCTCCTCCTAGTCCACCAAAAGGCAAAGGCAAGGGCAAGATGGAAGACTTGAATAACATCAGAAAGGAAAACACAACACCAGTTGAACATACGGAAGCTTCTAACAGTTGGGGTACTCAGGTCCAGAATGATGCTGTGACGCAACTTGAACAAAGGCTACTGAAACTTCAAGGGGAACTTGAACATGTTCGGAACCTAGCGAACTTGTCCTTCTCACTTAGTGTTCCGGATGTCAGCCACCCGAACAATCAAAACCCCGCACCACCTCAGAATACCCCCAACAAACAGAATCCTCCTGCAACTCACCACTATACAACTCCACCACAAAACCAAACCATCCCACCACAATACCAACAAAACACTTGCCACACTCCCCGAAACACCCCACTAATCGTTCCTGAACCACAAAATTCCACCAACGATCACCTCTATTCTCAAGCACCAGGCCACCAGAACAATCCCATATACGTGGAGACTCTACCTCACTCCACCCAACCCATTTCTTACACACCGGAATCCAGTGAGAAGGATATGCTCATCAGGAACTTGGACGAAGAACTCAAGAAATTGACTAGCCGAGTTCGAGGCATGGAAGGAGGTAATTATCCATGGAGATGGGAGTATCCCCATATACAACCACTAGACTATCCCGGTAGTTGAGAGTAGAAGAAGGCTTGGTGGAGAAACTTACCACCACATCGATCGGGTCAATGACATAGACAAGAATAAGTGGTGGAGTATTAAGATTGAAAGCATAATGAATTGGAGCAGATACGAACCTGGTAAGGGTCTCGGTAAAAATCTTCAAGGCATTTCTAAGCCGATACAACTGAAGCGGCACGACACTACCTTTGGCCTGGGCTATCAGTACACTTGGCAAGAGTACGATGACTGGTCGCCACCATGGCACGGTTCTTACTATCCATTGGAGCAACCCATACCGCACTTGGAACATACTTTCCAGCAAGCCGACGTCATATAGGGATAAGAGGAGGAGGAAGCGTTAGCAGCCTTAAGGAACTTACTCCTAGAGGATGAGGATATGGACTGTTGTGTTATTGTCGAGGAGGAGGAGGAAGTCCCTACCATCCAAGCCGTGAGCAAGGGATCATTCCTTAGAAACTGGACTGTCAGACCATCTAGGGCCCGACGAGTCCCGGGGTAGCAAGGTTGAACAAGCACTATTTATTTTATTTGCTAATGATTTCCTTTTCACATTTTTCTGTTTTAAATAAAATCCCCAGTATTCCAAAACATTTGTTTAAATTATTGAAATTCGCTTTTATGTTTCAATGAATAAGTATTTATTATTATCATTTTTCTCTCGTACTTTTATCTATACAACATTACAATTTCCTGTCTTGATAAACCAATGACTGTGATATGCAATTAGACAATGCAACAAAAAAATAGTGATTCAGAAGAAGAAGATACCATACCCGAGGAAATCATCAGAGAAGTAGAGGACTTTGAAAACAAGCCTAAGTCCAATCTGGACGAAAATGAAGTAATCAACATCGGAGATTCAGAGACTGTCAAGGAAACTCGCATCAGCATCCACTTGTCGCCATCAGAGAAAAAAGAGTACACACAATTCTTGAAGGAATATGAGGACATATTTGCATGGTCGCACGATGATATGACTGGACTGAGTACATCTATTGTGGCTCACAAATTGCCCACAATCCAATGTACCCACCAGTGAAGCAGAAGCTCCAGAAATTCAAACCTGATATGAGTCTGAAAATCAAGGAGGAAGTCGCTAAACAAATCAACGCCAAGGTCCGTATATGGTCCACAGAGTACTGACAGGAGGAGCTCTTATACTTGCAGAAATGGACGAAGAAGTCTGGCCAAAATCAATCAACTCAAATGCAATCAAGCGATACTTTGTGTAACTCTTTCTGCTTTTCTCAAATGATGTAAATTGAACTATGCCCGACCTGATTCACGTTTAAGAGTGGATACATAGGCAGCCCTATGGGTTCGGTCACAAATCAATAAAAATCTTATTTTCCCTACAATCAGAAACTGGGGCAGAATTTTGAGGAGGACCCTCAAAATTCCAAAACAAGTTCAGCCGATCGCAGGATGTACAACAATCAGAGATGTATACCCGTCTAACTGGGGCAGAATTTTGAGGAGGACCCTCAAAATTCCATAGATAAAGAGGTTGCAATGTCTTTGATCTTGTCACGGTCGTCGGTTCATCTAAATTTCTTAAAATATATTTTACTATGTCTTCGAAAACTATGCATGCTTGCTTGCAAAATAAATCTGTTTAGCCAATGCTACCCCGATGATTTGAACATGATTTTCAGTCCAAGCAAAGCAAGTTGAGCAAGTCGACGGAGGCACGAACCGGCCTCCCCCTTAAAAAACTCACAATTTTTCTTTGGACGCAGGAACAAAGAATAAACATGCCTCGAAGTCACAAACTTCGCAATAACTGCAATACTGAAATCTGCTACCAACTAAGAAATTTTACTACTATATGCTATTTATTCCATTTTCTACATAAGGCTAATATCTGCCTTCATTTGCATGGGACTAAGCCCTGTCCCGCATCTTGCATGAGGTTAAGCTCTACCTCCACATTTGCATAAGGCTAATCTCTGCCCTCATTTGCATGGGACTAAGCCCTGTCCCGCATCTTGCATGAGGTTAAGCCGTGCCTCCATTCGCATATGGCTAATCTCTGCCTTCATTTTCATGAGACTAAGCCCTGTCCCGCATCTTGCATGAGACTAAACTCTGTCTCCCTCCTGCATGAGGCTAAGCCTTACCTCCATTTGCATAAGGCTAATCTCTGCCTTCATCTGCATAGGATGAAGCCCTGTCCCGCATCTTGCATGTGGTCAAGCTCTACCTCTACACTTGCACAAGGCTAATCTCGGCCTTCATCTGCATAAGGCTAATCTCGGCCTTCATCTGCTAAGGCCAATCGCTGCCTTCACCTTGCATAAGGCTAATCTTTGCCTTCATTTGCGTGAGGCTAAGCTTTGCCTCCATCTGCATAAGGCTAATCTCTGCCTTCATTTGCATGGGACTAAGCCTGTCCCGCATCTTGCATGAGGTTAAGCTCTACCTCCGCATCCTGCCTGAGGCTAAGCTCTACCTCTATCTGCATAAGGCTAATCTCTGCCTTCATTTGCATGAGACTAAGCTCTGTCTCCATACCTGCACGAGGCTAAGCTCTGCCTCCAATTTACATTCTTTCACCGAGACTAAGCGCTGTCTCTCCGACATTATCTACTATGCTCTTCTTCCGGGCTAAGCTCTTCCCTCAGCTTGACAAGACTAAGCCTTGTATTGTTGACATCATATTATTGCATCTCATGGGCTGAAATATCACCAACCTATCCAAAAGCGTCATAGTCTAATGGAATCATCCTCATAGCCGGAAGACACCATGTCATGGCCTGGGGATCTCTCTCGACTTGCATATCATTATTCAAAGGCGTCATAGTTCAAAGGCACCATCCTCATGGCCCGAGAACATCATTTCATGGCTTGCAAATATCTCACCGAATAATTCATAGCCCAGGACATCATGGTCTAAGGACGTCATCCCTAACCGTCCGAAAACGAATTTCATAGTCCAAAGGCAACCTGCATCATGTTTAAATTTCGGCACAATATATGCTTGTAGCATCTTCGTTTGCAGGTGACCCGACAAGTAACTGCTATCCTAGCGGGAGCGATCTCGCTCCAGTTCCTTCAGTTATCTCAAAACCTAGCCTCTCAACATAACCAATCCTTTGCCTATCCCGAAACATTGTGTCTGTTATTGTGATGACTTCATCGATATATTTCGTCGATGAATCCAGAACTATACACGGCCTGATTCCTGTAAAACCAGGGATATGTAGGCAGCTCAGAAACTAGAGTGCGACCAAAATCTCTCAAACCATTTCGCTCGGTCAAAATTGGCTATTATATCTTTACCCGACAACTCTTTCGTCCTTTACAGGTAAAGAGGGGCAACTGTTGATACCCAATGTTTACCAAAATAATTTTTTAAATGTTTTCCACGATATGTTACATTTTTATTAATTTGGTCAGTATTTTATTTTTAATAAATAATCATAAAATAACATCACAAATGATTTCAAAAATATTTTTTGGTTTAATTTACTATTTATGGTTTTATTAAGTCCAATTATTCAATAGATAGCCAAATTGGCGCCTTTTGGCTACAATTGCAATAACTTTGCAATAGCCCATGCATACATTTTTGTATTTTTTCTTTTACCAGAAATTTGTCTTTTGTATTTTTAAATGCTAAATAACCATTTTTTAAAAACATTACTATGCATGAAATTCATTTCTTTATAAGTAGTAATTATTTTACAAAGTATTTTTAATTAATTCATTTGGGGTATTTAACAAATGGCCTTATTTAATTTCAATTTTAGCCTAATTAACTAGCCAAAACCCTTATAAACCAGCCCAATAAACCCAATCCCAAACCCCTTACCTAACCCGGCCAAGGTCTTATTGAATCCTGGTCGTTGATCATTTTTTGTCAACCCAGATTATTCCTACCATAATTAAACCTAAGAACCCCCTCCCATACCCCTCATGTTCCTCTTCTCACCCCGCCGTCACTCGCTTCCCATTCTCTCAAATGCTCTCTAAACCCAACCCTAATTCCCCCTCGTCGTCACTCTCCACTGCCATCCATGGTGGTTTCTTACCACCCTCAGACCTCCAAGGGTGTTTCTTACGCTGGGTACTACCGTCTCTAAGGTCCTCAAGGGACCAGGGTTAGTCCGCTTACGCCTTTGGCCCTTTCTTGCCTGTCTCAAGCTACTCTATTTTGATTTCTAGTAAGATCTTCTTATTTTTCCTTAAACCTATGGGTTTCTAAGCCTATGTATTCACCTCTGTGTTATTTTTTCAAACCCCTAATTTCTTCCTTTGAACTTCTTAATTCTATACAGATCTGAGAATGGTCGAACTTATTTTCCCTTGTTTTTATGAAAATCTTCTGATTTTCGAGTGGCTTGTCATTCTCTTAAACTAAGGTTTCCTGAAAATCCTTTCTTCAAAATGTTTTCTAACTTTAAGTGTTTAATCCCCTGTTCTTATGTGTTTTGACGGATTTTGTTGAGTTTTTCCTTAACCCTAACTAGCTTATGCTAAAACCCCCAATTTTTGGCATTTTGTTTGGATTCTGAGCTTGTCCGTGTTACTGGCTACATGACTTTGTTCTATGCTTTGGTTCACATGATTTCTTCTTCTTTTAATTTGAACATCTTTTGTTTTTACCCTAATGTGCCTTTATTAGGGTTCCTAGTTCGGTTTCTCGACTGATTCTACGTGTTTATATTCAGTTTGTTTGTTTATTCGGAAAACCTATACTTTTCTCCTTAAATCAGTGTTGTTTTGAATTTTCGATTCATTGATTTGCTATATTGATACCTATGTGCTGATTTCTCGATTGTTTCCCTATTTTTTACACCTTTTAATTATTTCTTGCCTTATTCTGATTAACTATGATACTTGCTCATTCTTACTAATTGTTTCCTTAATTAAACTCTTGTTTATTTAACCCTAATTACCTACTCCGTACCTAAGTTTATTTGATTTCTTTCCTTAATTATCTACCCTGCTCTTTAACGTTAACTGGTTATCCCTTAATTAGAGGAAGACCTTACTGATTTTATGCATGTAATCCTCCCTAATTACTTATCAATTGATTTTTTACCTTATTTTGTCTAGCTCTCAGCTTCTATATATACTCTCCTCTATTCTCACTACACACACGAACACTAGTTCAAAAACTCTGTCTTACACTCAAAACTCTATGCTCTTCTTTGTTACTAGCAAATGTCACTGAACTAGCCGGCTGTAAGCCAAGGCTAGTTATTGCACCACATCTGCTCGTATCTTGTGTTTTTCTCTCTTTAACTGGTATGTCCTAATTCAATTTCCAGTCCAAAATTCAATGTGCTCTGTTACTTCTTTAGTTCATTGATTTCCAGTCTTGTTCCTGCTTAACATCTTATTGTTCAATGTATAACTTGTATGTCTAAATCAGTATTTCACCTAACATGCTTGAACTATCCCGTTGAATCACTAGCCTGTATGAATTCTGTCCTGTTTAACTTGTGATTGGCATATCTAAGGATCTGCCTATTTGCTTTCTCTAGCATGCCTCAACCTGATTTTGTTCCATGTATATCAGTATGTTTGATGGTTTGCCTGATCTATTTACTAAGGTTCTGGTTTAATCTGCTTTGCTAAGTTGTCTAATATTTCTAAGTAACTTCGGTTCTAATGCCTCATCTGTCCAGTGTAATTTGTTTCCACATGGTTGTTCTGTGAACCATGCTCTATGTCTTTACTACTAGTTGTATGGTTAACTCTTAATCCTATAAAACTCTTGAAAAGGCTTTGGTGCTCCTGTTGCTATATGTTTCACTATATGTCCCCAATTCCCAATACCCCTGTGTAAATTCTGTTAATGCTGGACCGGTTGGTTCTGTAGCCAATCAGGCTGCTTACTGATTTTTCAAAAAAAAAAATGTTTACATTATTTTTAAACTGTTTTACTAACGGATCAGTCCTTATTTTCAGAAAACTTCTTTTACTTATTGAATTATTTCAGTGTTGTTTCCTTGTCGAAACCTTTTCAAAACTTTGTCAAGCACTCTCACTTTACTCCTAAGTCCCTAGGTTCTGCCCCTCCAGTGTGTGTACTGCCTTGGGATCCTCTTGATGTTCCTCCGAACTCTGGCACACACTGGTGTTGGCCCTTTCACACCGCACTTACTCAATCCCTGTCTAGGTGTGAGCACTTCTCGGGATCCTTGAGTTCCTTAGGGAACTCTAACACAACTAGACTTGAAATTGGCTATGAAATCCTTGGCATTTGAGACTATCGAAAGCCTGGCCTTATCACGAGTGATTTGGGCCTACTGCAGGCTCCCTATAGTTAGTTTTACTTTTCATTTAAGTAACTCATTCAGCGATTGGTCTGTAATAATTAATTGTAAAAATATATTGGGGTGACTAATGAAAAGGGAGGGTAGTGTATGGTACTGTGGGTAAAACTGGGTAGAAACCATGTTTCTAGGCTTTATATTATGCAAATCTGCATTAGAAGCCACGTCCTAGGACTAATGTGTTCATTTGCATCCAAATCATGCTAAACCTGCATTAGATATTCTGTTCTTAGGGCTTCACATTTATTACTTCAGCATACTTTAAATTACTATTCCATGCTTTAATTTGGCACAAGTGTTTTTACTTAGAAACCCTGCTATTAGGATACTAGCCCTGTCTTAATAAAACTATCATTCCTGTATGCACTTAGATATTATGTTCTAGGAACCCTGTTTGCATTTGTATGAACACGTCTATTTCGATTAAAATGAGTAACTGACCCTGAAACTGCATAAAAATAGTCTCGCATATAGATGTATGTTTTCTGAACATAACTGGTATAAATCCCCCTTTTTTTAAATAAATCTGTGTCACCTAGAATATCATGTTTGTAGGTTAAACAACTTCTAAACTGTTTAACAATTTTTGTAATTGTGACTGCGTACAGTCCCACGCTTAGGCAAGCCTTAGGTAATTAATCTCTATATAAACTGGAAACTGCATTTTGATTGTGTTAAACTGTTTGAGTGTTACATGACATAAAGTAGGCAAACTGAATAGGACCCTGCCATTGAGTTTGTGAAACAGTGTTGCATATTTTGTATATTAATGTTCACCTAGACATCCTGTCCTAGAACTCTTTCTAAAAACTGTCTGTATTTGTGTTTGCGATGTGCTGTTTGTTTGCTATATGTTTGGAGGTAAATATGAGCCTTTTAATTGCTTTCTTTCACTTACTTGATGGTCCTACCTGTTATTTGCTTGTTGCCTTGATTTTTCCTTTCTAAATACCTTAGGGGTTGTCTAGAATTGCCCAGATTTAGAGGTCCTAAAACTCCTCCGGGACCACAAGGAAGGGACGGGTAATATCATGCGTAGAGCTCGCTAAATAAAATTTGCTTAATAACCACTAAGGGGTGGGGTAGTGGGTAGAAAAGGATATGATGACCCATGCGCTAATGCAACGTGTAGCCCCTCATCGAAGAGTGATTACCAGGAATTGCATGGATATGATCCTATAGGATAAATAACTTAGGACCCCTTTCACTTATTTAAATATGTGTGCTTAGACTGCTAATCTGTTAAAGCATTCATTCATTTAAATATGTGTGCATAGACTACTTATTTGCACCTGATTAATTCACAAAGTATGTTTAGTCGGGACCCACAGTTGTGGACTTAGAGGGGTGCCTAACACCTTCCCCTTGAAGTAACTTCAAGCCCTTACCTAATCTCTGGTTATACAATTAGTCTTATAAATGACACATAAGTAGGTGCCCTACTGCACCTTATTTCGTTAGGTGGTGACTCTTCAAATCCCTTATATCCCTTTTCCCAAAAGGAAATGAGTTGTCCCAGTAATGTCAAAAACCCTAAATAATCCGAAAGGAAAGGAAAAATGGGGCACGACACTCACATGCCATGAAGTGCTTTCAACATACAAGTTTCGCGGTAACGAGGTACGTTGATAAAGAATATAGTGTTGCTGCATACTTAAACACCTACAATGGGCAGTTATAGCCAGTGGGTGTTGAGAATTATTATCCGCCAGAACCATTTAAAATCGTGTGTAACAAGGATTATGTACGTCAATGGAAAGTACGAAAAATAACGCGTATACAGAACCAAATGGATGTTGGTGGCACTGTTTATGCATGTCAATGTGGAATATGTTGCCAAACAGGACACGACCATTGCAAATGTCATTTAACTAGTTTGGGAAGTGGTGGTAATTCAGCTCCAGGTGGCAGTTCATCCAATGTGCGCAATTATCAAGGATAAATGTAGTGTTTATTGGAGTAATTTTGTTGTACTAAATTTATGTAAATGTTCAGGTTGCAAAAAGTATGAAATAAAATTTTTTTTCCAATAGGGTTAAATCTAATTGATATTTAGCATTAAATATTCAATACAACAATTGAAAATACACCCCAAGAAATAAAAAATAGTTGTTATTCGCCATTGTCTTTGGTGTCTGGCATTATTTCATTGTCATCGTCTTCATCTTCTTCATCTACATCTTGTACGCACCCTTCGGGACCAAGGGCATCGTAATCTAGGTCCCAGTTGACACACATTTCTTGTATTTCATCCCTATCATCAATAATATCACTTGCTTGATTTCTACAACAATATAGGACTCCTACGTCCACGTTTGTGGTAGAAACTTAGGTAGTCACTCCCACAAGACAATTGTTAGTTAAGCAAGACAATCATTGTCTATATGCAATTTTTTATTTTCTAATAAATCCCAGTACTGATCTCCGTTCCTTCCAGGTAGTTAAGATCATCCATTGCATGATGAACAACTAGTGCCTTTTCTATATCTAGAATTTCCTTCATAAAATGCCGAATCACTTCTGGTTCATCTTTGTGTGTGTTTGTTTGGAAGGTGACAAATAGTGCTTGTGGTAAAACAAGCCCATGCGAGTGACATAGTAAAGGGGAACCCATTGTTGTTTTTCGCCTCAAATTTGCAAACCTTCAGGCTCCCTCAATTATGTGCCCTTCAACTTTGAGATTAGTGTGTATATTGATAGGCTTATCTTCGAAGGGTCACATAACACCATACCACTTGTCAAACCAAATCAGTATAGCAACCTATCATTTTTTTTCAAGGTAGAGATCGATTATGTTATGACGTGTTCCATGTGGATCTTTTGAACTACCTTCACTTTTTTCCCTCTTCGTAAACTACTTATTAAATGTTAAAGGAATTTCTGAATTGGATGTTGTAATGGTTCAGTATTTGAATACTGATCTCTTGGTTAAACTTAAGAAGAACTAAGGTGCACAAACTTGTATATTAAACATAGCGCCGCGCCAATGTGCATTTTCATGTCGTCTTGAAAAAGCTGTCGGCCTGAAAAAGCTGATGACCTGAAAGGATGGACCCACTCGTACCTGAAAGAATCATTATCACGCGAAACATAGCGCCTCGCCAATATGCTCTATGTGTCTTGTCATGTCGACCTGAAAAAGTTGTCGGCCTGAAAAAGCTATTGACCTGAAAAGCTGGACCCACGTGTACCCAATACTTACACGCTAAATGCTGGTACTAATCAACACAGAGTCTAATATTAAGCATATG